>JAVJIF010033987.1:0-114508 GCA_038442645.1 Agave tequilana
AAAATATTTTTGTATAATTTATAAGAAATTATTTGGAATGAGCATGTGCGCAAAAACGTGTGTGTGATAGAGCTTCAAACCTATCCACTATTCTTTAACATACTATAAACTGAAAAACAAATTACATGAAGACTTCTTGTGCTATCTTCAAGTCTTTGAGCCATCCAATGCCTTACTAGTGCCTTCTCTTGCTTGGTGGAACTTAGAAGTTCTTGCAATAGCTAAGCAAATGGTCTCTAAACATGGTACAAACCTGAAACGTATCTTAACAAACTTGTTAGTACCAAATAGCTATATTGGTTTGTCATCATCAAAAACACAAAACAATTGGAGAGTGTAACCTCTTGGGCCAACAATTCTCCCCCTTTTTGATGATGACAAAACAAATAGGCTATTAACAAAATATAGGGAGGAGAAAACTCCCCTCAAATTATGCTATACATAAAACACAAGAATATGCTCTAGATACCAATAATTGAAATGAAGCACCAATTATTAAAACCAATAAAAACAAATATATAAAACACAAAAATTGCTCTTGATACCAAAAATACCAAACAACTAAAAACACAAGAATTCATAAAACCAAAACATAAAAATTCATAAAACAAATCTTAAAATTTAAAGCATATAAATTCATATGGAACCAAGACCAAATGAACTTATTTTTGTCATGTAAACTTATTCTCCCCCTTTTTGTCATACATCAAAAAGGGTTATGAAAAACATGTTTATTCAATAATACAAACATTAAGTTCTCCACAAATAAACGAAAATCTAGCAAAATCAAGAGGTTTAGTGAAAATATCGGCTAGTTGTAAATCCGTGGAAACATAATCAATATTATATCACCTTTCTCAAAATGATCTCTAAGAAAGTGATATCTAATCTCAATGTGCTTGGTTCTTACTATGTTGATTTGCATTTTTGGTCATGTGTATAGTACTAGTATTATCACAAAATATTTTTATATGATCAAAGTGCAAATCAAAATCAAGGAGAGTATGTTTCATCCAAAGGACTTGTGCACAACAAGCCCCCGCGGCAACATACTCGCCTCGGCGGTTGAGAGAGCTACGGAATTTTGTTTCCTAGAGGACCATGAAACAAGACAATTACCAAGAAATTGACATGTCCCACTAGTACTCTTTCTATCTACTCTACAACCCGCATAGTCGGCATCCGAATAACTAGTCATTGAAAAATCTATAGTTTTTGGATACCAAAGACCCATTCCAATAGTGCCCTTAATATAACGAATAATGCGTTTTTACCGCAATAAGATGAGACTCTTAGGACACGATTGAAATCTAGCACAAAGACACACACTAAACATGATATCCGGCCTACTTGCCGTAAATATAAAAGACTTCCTATCATACTTCTATATAATTTAATATCAACATTTTTACCTTGTTCGTCCTTCTCAAGCTTGGTTGTAGTTGCCATTGGAGTGTTGCAAGCCTTTGATCCTTCAAGCCCAAACTTCTTTACTAGCTCCTTTGCGTACTTGGCTTGGTTAATGAAGGTTCCGTCTTGCAATTGCTTGATTTGGAGTCCAAGGAAGAAATTGAGCTCACCCATGGAAGACATTTCAAATTCTAGTTGCATGACCTTCTCAAAATCCTTGCATAAAAGCTCATTAGTAGATCCAAAAATTATATCATCAACATAAATTTGCACAATTAAAATATCATTATCACATGCTTAGTAAAAAGAGTTGTGTCTACTTTGCCTTTAACAAAATCATTTGAAATGAGAAAACTAGAAAGCCTTCATACCAAGCTCTTGGAGCTTGTTTCAATCCATACAAAGCTTTATCAAGTTTAAAAACAAAATCGGGATGAACATGATCAACAAAACGGGAGGTTGAGCAAATAAACTTCTTCATTAATAAAACCATTTAAAAAATGCACTTTTTACATCCATTTGAAAAAGTTTAAATTTTAAAACATGCAAAAGCTAGTGTCATCCGTATGGCTTCAAGCCGTGCTACGGATGCAAAGATCTCCTCAAAGTCAATTCCCTCAACTTGAGTGTAACCTGGGCCACTAACCTAGCTTTATTCCTAATGACATTTCCGGACTCATCCATCTTGTTCCTAAAGATCCACTTAGTACCAATATTGGTCTATCGTGGGGCTTAGGAACAAGGTGCCAAACTTGGTTGCGCTCAAATTGATTGAGTTCCTCTTGCATGGCAAGCAACCAATATGGGTCCGTCTCGGTTCGAGAGTGCCCTTTGGTTCAAAATGAGAAATGAAAGCAAAGTTACCACATAGGTCATGGAGTTTGGAGCGCGTAGTGACTCCTTTGATGCATCACCCAAGATGAGCTCCTTAGGATGATTTGTAGCGTATCTCCAAGCTTTAGGAAGCGGTTGAGTGCTTTCCTCCTTATCCTCTTGAACTCACCAATAGGATCTAGCTTTTCTTCTTGAGCGGGTGAGTCCTTCAAGGATAGTTTCTCCATGTCTTCACCTAATGGTTCAAACTCTACAACATTCTCAACAAACACATAGATTCGTCAAACTTAACATGCATGGATTCTTCAATGATTTGAGAAGATCTAATGAAAACTCTATATGCTTTGCTAGTAGAGGAATATCCAACAAAGATAGCCTCATAAGCCTTAGCATCAAATTTACCCAAATTATCCTTAGTATCAAAACAAAACACTTGCATCCAAAAACTTTAAAATATGCAACATTTGGTTTCTAGAATGATACATTTCAAAAGAAGTTTTTGAAGAATTTTTGCATAAATAAATACGATTCGATATATAACATGCGGTGTGTTTACGGCCTCGGCCCATAAATATTGAGGAGGTCATACTCACTTATCATTGTCCTAGCCATCTCTTGAAGTGTTCTATTTTTTTCTACAACTCCATTTTGTTGTGGAGTTCTAGGACAAGACGTTTCATGCTTAATCCCTTTTCATCACAATAAGTCATGAAGAGTTGGTTAATAAACTCACCACCTCTATCACTTCTTATTCTCAAAATCGGAAAACCCTTTTCTTTTTCAACTCTTTTTCGAAAAATTTTAAAATGAGAAAAGGTTTGATCTTTATTTTGTAAAAGAAAACCCAAGTAAAACGGGAGAAATCATCAACCAAAACAAATGCAAATCTACTTTCATTTAAACTTTTAGTTTTAGTTGGTCCAAAAAGATCCATATGAATTAATTCTAAAGGCCTAGTGACATGATATCCTTGATTGATTTAAAGGAAGACTTGGTTTGTTTCCCAAGTTGGCACGCACCACAAATGCGGTCTTTCTCAAAAGTCAAGCAAGGTATACCCTTCACCAATTTCTTTGAATTAATCCTAGAAATATGGTCAAAAGATGCATGTCCTAATCTTCTATGCCAAGCCAAGAATTCATCAAAAGCATTCAAGCATTTAGTAGAACAATCTAAATTAAGCATGTCAATAATATAAACATTATTATCACGAAAAACGGTAAGAATACAAACATCGGATTTAACATCAAAAATCTTGCAAGAAGTATCATCAAAAACAACTTTAAGTCCACGGTCACAAAGTTGACTAATGCTAAGCAAATTATGTTTCAAACATCAACTAAAAACAACATTCTCAATAATAGGAGATGCACCAATTTGAATGTTACCTATACCGATGATAGTTCCTTTGGAGTCATCCCCGAAGGTGACGGTGCCACCTTCCATGTACCTTGATAGGGTTGTAAAGTTATTGATGTCCCATGTCATGTGTCTTGAACAACCACTATCAAGGTACAACCGCTCCCTACGTTTTGGAGCTTTGGTGTGTACCTACATCAAACAATTTAAGACTTGATTTTGGTACCCACATTCTTCTTGGGTCCTCTAGGGTTAGTGTCATGAACCCAAACAAGATTATTTGTTCTATTTAGTTGATCATAGCAAAACTTAGCTAAATGTCCATTCTTACCACAATATGTGCATCTATACACTCTACCATATTTAAAAGCATAATGGGTGTGTGATTTGTGAGCATTGTGAGCATGAGCATGAGAGGTGTAGCATGAGAATTTTTAACTTGTGAAGTGTTAGCATGTGAAGTGTGCTTTTTAGAAAACATGTTCTCAAGTTTCTTAGTATTGAAAGCACAATCATTTAAAACTTTTTCAAAATCATTCATTTGGATTTAAAAGAAGAAATTTCTTTTTCATCAATAATAGGAGATTTTGCCTTACAAGATTCTTGTAGGCACAAAATTCTTTTTGCATGGAAATGAAATTAGAAGAAATATCATCTTTTTCTTTAGAAACAATGGCAAGTTGATTCTTAAGAAAAGCAACTTCTTTGTAATTTTAAGCATTCAAGTTTCTTATTATCATAAGTTTCAGAAAGTTCTACAAAGGCATGAACTAGAACTTCCTTACTTAGTTCATCATCTTCATCATCAAGGGATTGAGGGGTTACCTTAGGTGTGTTTGCCATGAAACACATATTAGCTTGATCCACCTCCTCTTCGGACTCGCTTTCCGAATCCATGTTGCTTTGTAGGCTTTCTTCTCCTCCGGTTTCTTTGGCTTGAAGGAGGAAGTCATCTTCTTCTTGAACTCCGGACAATCCGCCATGATATGTCCGGGTTTGCGGCAATTGTAGCATATGATCTTCCGCTCCTCTTTGCCTTCGAATTTTCTCCGGAAGTTGAACTTGTTCTTCGGTACAACCTCTTGACATTCCGCACAAGTAGAGTTAGCTCCTCATCTTCTTCTTCGTCTTCATCATCGTCATCATTGGTGGATGAAGTCTTAAAGGTTATGGATTCTTCTTTGAAGTAGTTGCCTCATCTCTTGCTTTCTTCTCCATCTCATGGGTCTTTAGGTTCCCAATGAGACTAATGATGTCCATCTCGTCCTTGTCGTTCAACTCCTTTAAGGTGGTGGCCTTGATCTCCCATGAAGAAGGAAGCGCCCGAATCACTTTCCGCACCTTTGATCGTTGGAGATGTCATCACCTAATGAAGAAAGACCATTAGTGATTTTAGTGAAATGAGTAATCATACTATCAATAGATTCTTATCAAGCATTTTGAATGACTCATATTGGGACCTCAAGAGATCTATTTTAGCTCTCTTGACTTGTGAAGTCCCTTCGTGTGTGACCAATAAATGTTGCCAAATCTCATAGGCGGATTGGCAATGAATTACCCGTGTAAGGTCATCCTCATTCAAGGCGGTTAATAGGGAGTTTTGGGCTTTGGAGTTAGCCTCATATCTCTAAAGTTGAAGTCGGTCAAGTGCTCTCATCACTATCGGGTGCTACATAGGGTTTAGTCAAGGACTTGGCCACTAAGCTACCCAAAGATTGCAAAAATATAGTCATCCTAACCTTCCAAATTGGGAAATAAGTCCATCAAATTTAGGAGGGGTTTTGATGTTATCGGCCATGTTTACTAGTGATGAATGAATGAATGAATGAGTGTTGATTCGCAAATATTAAGGATCTCTCTATGGATGTTAAGCCAAACCTAGAGTCCAAGCTCTGATACCAATTGAAAAGTCACCTAGAGGGGGGGTGAATAGGTGACAATGCTAATCAAGGGCAAATTAAAAATTTAAAACTGCAACAATCAAGAATCACAAGATGAATGCAAGCAAGTAAGTATGACAATGAATATGATGAGCAATTATAAGAGCAAGCAAAGTAGAGTAAGGATTGCAAGAATGTAAACCAATCGCAAACACAAGGATATGTTATCGAGGTTCGAGCACCCAGCTCTACTCCCCGCCTTCCCCAGAAGGATTCTAGCTACTTCCACTATCACAAAGAACAATTACAATGGAGTACCCAACTCCACAATCTCAGTACAAATAATTTCCTTGGTAGTCAAAAGACCACAAACTCTCTCTTTCAAATATCTCTTCCCTTACAAAGGTCCTTAGAGAATATTGAGTAGGAATGAAGCTCTTTTGTGTGTAAGGAAAAGAAATTGAAATCAGAGAAAAACTTTTGAAAACCCTTCAGAAATTGAGAGAATTTAGCTCAAAAACCAAGAACTTTGAAAGCCTTAAACTTTTGAATTTTTAGCAATAATTGTTGTTGTAACCAATCTCTCCCCAAACACCCCTATTTATAGGAGAGGGCTAGGGTTTAGGGATAAAACATATTTACTGATGTTTAGGAGGTAATTAGATCAAAATATATCCTTAAACGAATTTTTAAACACAAAAGATAAAAATAAACAGCTCTTAAAAATCTGCCCGTTACTGTTCAAACGGTCGGATCGGTCGACCGGGCCGGTCGACCGGTAGTACAAAAATTTGACCGTTATAGGCTAGCGGTCGACCGACCCGGTCGACCGATAAACCTGTGAGCAAAAATAATAGTCCGGTCGACCGCGCCCGGTCGACCGACAGACATGCACACGGATACGTGCAGCTGCCAGAACTTCGGTCGACTTGTCCGGTCGACCGGACCAGGCTGACACAGACTCGGTCGACCGCCCCGGTCGACCGGATCAGGTCAAAAATCAATTTTAAAAACGAAAACAAAGAAGATTTTGATTTTAACAAAAATACTTTTGAACAGAGAATAGTATAAAACATAAATATATATCTGTAGGCAAAAACTTGTATGCAAAATATTTTTGTATAATTTATAAGAAATTATTTTGGAATGAGCATGTGCGCAAAAACGTGTGTGATAGAGCTTCAAACCTATCCACTATTCTTTAACATACTATAAACTGAAAAACAAATTACATGAAGACTTCTTGTGCTATCTTCAAGTCTTTGAGCCATCCAATGCCTTGCTAGTGCCTTCTCTTGCTTGGTGGAACTTAGAAGTTCTTGCAATAGCTAAGCAAATGGTTTCTAAACATGGTACAAATCTGAAACTTATCTTAACAAACTTGTTAGTACCAAATAGCTCATATTTGGTTTGTCATCATCAAAACACAAAACAATTGGAGAGTGTAACCTCTTGGGCCAACAGTCTTAAAATTTTTGGGATACTTGGAAAAGAAATATGACCTAGATGATACTAGTATAAAAAAGATTTAAAATATCTGATTTTAACAAATTTAAAATGGTAGATTCGAAACAATGAATGAACAAATTCATGAATTTGGGAACCTAATGCAACAACTTAAAAACTAATGAATCCATCCTTGATGAGACATTTCATATTTCTTGCCTCGTAGATAAATAACTGATACTTGTACAGACTTTGCAAAAACACTTTGTCATACCCAAGGAGATCTTACTCTCATCGAAGTGTTGAACTCAATTAGAATTGAAGAACTTAGGTTGAGAGAGAACCAATCTGAATCAAAGCCTAAAGTGAATAATGTAGAATCAAAACCCAATAGTGGCTCTAAACCCATGTTCAAAAATAAGAAGCGCCCTTTCAGTAAAACCAGAATAAAACTTTCAAGAGGAAACATTTCCATCACAATCACCAAAACTAGAATAAAATTTTCAAGGGAAAACATTTCCATCACAATTGCCAAAACCATAATAAAACTTTCAAGAGGAAACATTTCCATCACAACAAAAATCCCATCAACTTTCAGAAGAAAGAAGGAGCTGAACGGCGTGCTTGCTTTGTTTATGGTCAGAGCAATCATCTAGCTAAGAACTGCTTCTATAAGAAGACTGAGCCACCCAAACGTAGAAAGGGAGGGCATCTAACACCCAAGTCCCAAGTCGATATGTTGACTTTTAGATCTACAGCGACTACTTTCAGGTCAGTACTCTTCGCCCCTAAAGTGAACTTGATCTTACTAGTAAATGACTAGTGGATTGATACATGAGCTAACATATATGTTTGCTTTGATTAATCTTTGTTTTTCACCTATCTGGTCTCCGGTAGAGAGATTGTGATCATAGGGACAATGTGTGACCCATGTTCTCGGAATAGGCCGAATCAACTTAAAGCTGATGTAAGACCCTACTTCCAGAATAAATACTTAGTTACATATTCTGATTTGTTGATTTGCTTCCCGTAATTGATTTTGTTTTATGAATATTCATGCGATAGTTTTGTTTTATGAATATTTATGCGATAGTTTTTTGTTTAAGATATATTTATATATATATCTTATATATAATAGATAATTATAAAATTTCTAAATAACAAATAAATATATAAAATAAATCACCATATCAAATTAGCAAGTACTAAACTAAAAAAAAGATTTCACATGCATCGTGCACGTGCACTTTTCTAGTATGATAAAAAAAATTGCAGCTAGAGCATAAAAAGGCAAGAGCAGGTTTTGAAGAGTCTCAGATTTAAGTTTCAAATACGACTATGTTTAAAAAAAAAAAAAAAGAAATTCCAGTTTGTACATTGGATAATACCAAACCAAAACGACAACAAAAGAGACACAAAGCACTTGTGCCTGTTTTCATATTCACAATTTGGATAGCTGGATCACCTGTAGAATATACATAGGATAGAAACCCCACAATTCATGATCTAAATTTTCCAACAAGAAATCCAGAAGAAAATTTCAACTTTTGGCCATGTTATCAGAATCTACGAGCAAATAATATGACCATAAATTTCAACTCTGCAAAATAAGTCATGTTGCAGCAGAATAATATTGCAAGATGTACAGAGAAAGTTGTCTTACTAGAATCCATAAAATGATAAAATGATCACAAATTGTTCGCCATGGCAACAAAGCAGAGGACCCAATATACCAGAGAGTCACTAAGGATATGATCAGCACTGAATATGATGAAGCTTATAGCAGCAGTCTCACTTCCACTTCTTGAACTTTCCACCAAACCCGTGCTTCCTGCCAAACATCCCATGCTTGCCAAATTTTCCGTGCTTGAACTTTCCGTGGCGGCCATACCCGTAGCCATGGTAGGCCCGTGCCCGTGCGCCATATAGTGGGCCCCGTGCCCGTGCGCCATATGGTGGGCCCCGTAAGCAGCAGCTGCAGCAGCAGCACCCCCAGCTAGCAATCCATGCCTCCCATGCTGGATCCATGCCCTGAAGAAAATAAAGCTCAATAATCAATACATATTACAACTCACATCTAATATGGCTCTTTGAGCCCGCCTTTTAGGATTCAAGTTTCTAACGAGAGAGCTCAACCAATGTGAGAATTGTTCAACTGGGAAATGTAAGATGAACTTATCAATTTGGGTTTGTTTGTATTTTTCATGCTTGACAATATAAATCATGAAATAAGTCATCACCAAGACAAAGATTTCTGAATTAATCTAGGAACACAATTCTAGGTCAGCAGGTCCAGCAAGAAAATTCACCAAATCACAAGAACAAAGGCCACTGGATTTCAGTTATGTAACACAAGCATATCCCATTCATATAGCATTCAAAAACTTATCCTCAGCCATGCTTTATTTGTCTTCTGCAATCTGTCTGTTCTAACGAAATTCTTATTTTGAAGACTACACTATCTTTAAAAAGATGCCATTAGTTGAAATTTGTTTGCACGTGTGGAGGCTAAAAAAAACAGACAATTGTTGAGATGTCAGGAGACAGTATAACACTTGAAAATTTTAATCAGAATTTATAACTGAATATTTTTAAAAGATACTGTATTCAATAAACTAATCCAGATAGGCATTGTATCAATTAAAGATAGATCTTCATCAGACAATCAACATGAATCACAAGATATAAAGATTTCTAGCACATCCAACTAGGTAAGCATGCTAAAGAGATTAGGGCGATCAATTAAGAAAAAAGAAATATAGTGATATAACGCATACCGTGTGGTGGATAACCTGCAGGTGGGTATCCAGCAGCAGGTGGATAGCCTGATGGGGGGTATCCATAAGGTGCTTGGGAAGGAGGATACCCATGTGGAGGCGGAAGATAAGCGCCGGGAGCAGGGGGATATCCTTGCGGTGGATAGGCCCCAGGTGGTGGGGGATACCCAGAGTACTGTCCCGGAGGATAACCACAAAACCATGACCACTACCCATTCCATGTGCTAAGTTCGAGAGAAATCCCTTGTCAGCGGTCTCTGGCCAATCGTGTTTGTCCTTTCCACCTCCCATTTTTCTTCACTGAGTAGTAGCTATACAGAAAGACAAGGGACCATGACACCTGATTATTATAGCAAAAACTAAAAGCAAACCTCACCATAAAAGACAATTAACTAAATCTTTTGCAACCGCTAAAAATAGAAATCAAATACCACATTTTAGAAATGTTATAATAAATACATAATTGGGAACTATTACTACTTCCTCACTTCCACCCCTAACCAAACAGCCCCTTTGCTAATGCTGTTACGGAGTTGTATCAACATCTCTTGGCCCACAAATAATATCCTATATATAGAATCATAGGTTGACCAAGACTATTATGTTTTTCTTTCGACAGATTTTTAAATTAGTTAGAAGCTTAAATGTATATATTCAATGTTGAACCTAGCACCCATCCAATTCTGACAAGTTTAACAGAGTACCAATGAAATGTCAGTGTCTAACTTGATGCTCCTTGTAGCACAATTGTTGCCACGGAAAAAGAACACACCTTTGTCAAACAAGGAAAAAGAAAGTCGCAGACTAAAAGACAGCCAAATCTCAGACTACATAAAAATTCTAACACAACTTCTGAAGAAAAGGGAAAAAACGGTAAAAATAGAGTTGAAAATAGTAGCGCAAAAGAAGAACTACAATGACCACAAATTTGTTTCAAGTACCAGACAGATTTATTGCAGCAATAAGGTTTCAGAATGAAGAGATCTTTCTCAAATGGCGGCTAGTAGGCGATATGCTTCAATCAGTGTTGACCTGTCCCTCCAAGACAGAACAAAAATACTAAGTTGGCCTGACCCTCCAAGATAAACACTGTTGGACAAGGGCTGCCGTAGCCAAGAATTTTGGACAAAGGCAAAAGGGTAAAGTAATTTTCATAGCAAGATTAAGCACTCATCATTACGATCAGACTTGCATCCTTAAAGGCATACCTTTCAAGTAAGACAAGTCATATTGATTACACTATATCAAACAAGTTATTATATCCCGCCATTTGCTTGTAATACTTGCATTCAGATTCGTGCTGGTAATTACAGGATAAACACATTAAAGAATTTAAAAACCACCAGTTTGATTCTTCCTTCAAGATAAATATATTTTCTTAAAAAAAAAATGTTCACAATGTACACTCTATATGTACTATTTCCTCTTCGATCGAAAACAAAAGAAAATGAATGTTGCTGTCAATTTCTTTTACTAATGCTTAGCATGATTGATCATAGTCTTAGCAGTATTGGGAGAGAGGTGTAAAATCTTGTTAGTAGAGTTTTTTTACTCATCGGAGAAGATAGCACAGAGATCGAAATTCTACGATGCTTGTAGAAGCCCAATTTTCAGCTGAAAACATAGGGCCGGTCGACCGGCCATGCGCAGACATGCCCGGAGGAAGCAACGGTCGGCGCTCGGTCAACCGCCCAGAGGAAGCAGCGTCAACAACAGAAGTGGTTGATCACCCAGTCGACCGACTGTAGCGCCAGAGTTCAACAGAGAGTTGGCTCTTTATGCGCTTGCCTAGCGGTCGACCAAGCGGTCAACCACAACAAGAAGGATCACCTGGTCAACTGAGACACATGGTCTGCAGTTTTCTAATGTGATTTTGGGTTTGTTTTTAGATCTATTAGTTTTCTTTCTTCGATTAATAAGATCTCTCTCATCTTCTAACCCGAAAAGGTAAGCAATTGCTGAACCTTGCCGAACCTTGCCGAATTTGTGTTCTCACTTTCTTCTCTTTGTTCGTTCGTTCATGCAATTGGCGACTAGTCTATGGTGTGTTGCAATCATCTAGTTGGGTTCCTCCAATAAGCAGGCCTATTATCATGTGGACGCTAATTAAATTTCCATTGAGAAACTCTAGATCTAAAGGGTATTTATTTTTGACCACCTTATTTCAAAATAAGGATAAAATAATATTATAACAGAAGATGCTACCCTCTTTGAAATGATTGAATTGTCAATGTTCCAAAAAAATTGCCGTACCAACACAACCACAATCATACATTTTCGTGCCATATCAACACAACCATGGCCATCACAAACATGTAAAAGAAACAATCCTTCTAATGCTATCAGTTATTCTACAGTAAAGACATAAATACAATGACAAAAACCAAACGTTTCCTTTAAATTCATATAAAATTACGAATACTAGTTAAATTTTTATTTTAAGAAACGAAAAAACGGGGTGAAACCATAACCAAACATAAATAGAATGCATTTAAATCATTCCTGAGGCAAACCAAAAATCAATCTTATGTTCAAAATAAAACAAGATCAGGTCCAAAGATGATAAACAAAGGTACTTTTCAAACATAATAATAAACAAAGGTGCTTTGCAAACATAACCAAATTCAAGATACCACCTTAATTCTCCTGATGCTAAGCACAACATATCAACATGAAAAACAAAATCTAAAATTAAACAAAACATTAAACCTTTCAAGAAATTACAGCGTAAATCTCTCCCAAGTAAATAAATTACAAACCCTAGAAAGTGAGATAATTCAATTGAACATGAATCTGGTCCTAAACTCAAGAAATTAATTCACAAAAACCTAAAACTCAAATATAAAGAATCTTGAATAAGACAGACACTAACATAGCCAAATAAATTGGAAACCCTAGACAACAGAATCACTCAATTCAGCATGAAATTGATCGTAATAAACACAACGAATCATACAACTATCACAAAAAATAACGACAAGGAGAAAAAAACAAAGTAGAAAACCCTAGGGCTCACCTTTCTCTCCGAAGCCGATGAACAAAATCCCGAAAGACCGATCGCGAAAAAAATCGATCTTTGGTGTTCTCTATTTAAAGAGAGAAAAAAGACGGAACAAAAACGCGTTATATCAACGCGAGCATCGAATCGCGAGGAAAGTGGGGGACCGGCCACGTGTCCATGCTTCGCTGCGAAGCGACCGATAACGGTCACCGGCGGGGAACCGTACACGCGGGAATAACGTCGCAAAAATAAGCGTAGATTGTAGAAAGTTTACGGACACGTGCGTATAAGCGAATGGGAGTGGACTGTATTTTCAGATAATTAGAAAGTTAAAATTTAGAGAATTTTTTGGAGAAATTAAATTTGATTGGCAGCAAATAGAAGTTAGTGCGCCACTGATTTTTTTTTTGGGGCTAAAAATGCAAAACCTTTTGGGAGTTATTTTATCTTTTCTTACCATATAAGCAACCATTTGTGGGCTACTTTCAAACGTTATTTTGCTTATTTATATCTTAATCTTAATTAAACAATGAAAAATGTATGTAATCATAGGAGAAGAATAAGTGCAAACTTTTTGCTTACTCTTTTGATTACGTTAAAAAATATCTAATAAAATGCATAAAAGCGTTTTGCTCACCATTTACTCTTAAAAAGAATAAGAGGCGCAAATTTTATGTCACTTACACTATCGCCTATAAATTTCACCAAGTTCACTTGAATGCAATTTAGGTTGCAAGTGTCAATAACGGTAACTGCATGAATAAATCAATATTATTGCTATTTTTTAATTATTAAGTAGGTATATCATTCAAAGAGATTGGACTTCTTTTTTCCTTTGTATTTTCTAGGTGTAAACCTAAAGCTTCTTACGACATCTAGCTTTTAAGAGAATATACATGTAAAAGATTTTTAAGAGAAATATTTGTAAAGTTCACTATTTTCTAAGTCATATAACGTATTAATTCCTTTATTGACTCAAACTTATGTTGGTAAGCGAGATGCAATGTTCTCATTTTTTAGAAATATGATTCTCATACATTACCATATGTATTATAATTTAAACATTCCAATCAATGTGTTTGGTATTTTAAAAGAATAGCCAGGAATGTGATTTTGTAACATAATTTCTCGAACTAACCTTGTTTACAATAGGAATAGTAGAAACTGTTGGATTTTTTGAATTAAAAAGGAAAAGCTTTCATTTCAGATTTTGTTTTACTAAGTCAACTTTGACCAAGTCTTAGAATCTAAATCGGTAGAGTTGTTATAAAAACTTGGGTTCTAAGGTTATAAATAGACCCCTCACTCCAATAGCAAGACACACAACTCATTTTCTCTTTTCTCATCTTAAAAGAAAATCTGAAGACTACTCTTCGTGAGAATGACTTCAGTGTTAAAAAGAATTTTTCATCTTTATTTTTTCTAGGCAACTTCTTCATTTGAGCAGAGGCTCTGCCCACCGTCCTGGGCTGAGTGCTAGTGAATCCGGGGGATCCTTTACTGCTAGGGGATAAGGTCGATTCAACGTCTGGACAAGGAGATGGGCTTTTGATCCTTTAGGGCAGCAACATCGCGACTGCATTCCCAGGCCAGATTCTTTTGGTTTTTTAATATAATTATTTTTTATGTTAGAATAATTTGTTGTTTTATCTTAATTTAATTTGTAAAGATATTGTATGTTTTAGAAAATAGTATAAAATTTCCAACAATCTAACGGATCAAAATTGAAATCTGATTTCTAAAAGTCTAAATAGGGCCAAATCTAAATTTGATAATAATAAGTTAAGGGTAATACGATTAAAGTTTTTTGAATCTCCTTGCAACTTTGAATTGGTTCTATAGATTTATTGAATTTCCCCCCTTTGTATTGAGATCTTACTATTTTCTTTTTTTTTTTTTTGTGATTTTCGTTCTAAAAGTACGATGGCTAAAAACGCGATCTTCCCATTTTTGTATATATTTCTTCTTTATTTGTCAAATTTTTCAAGAATTTGGGGCATCGATTTGTCTTTTTAGGATTTTTACAAAGATATGCAAGTTGTGGGGGGGGGGGGACTTTCTTCTTGATATAGGGTTTCTCTTCTTATCTTTATTAAGATCTAAGATCGTTGTGAAAAAGGAAGTTTTCTTTATTTTTAGTTCGATGGTGTGATAAGATTTCAGTGATTGAACTGTCATATGGATATTTCTTATCTTGTTTATTAGGAATACGGAAATAAACTGAATTAAATTATCTCCTTTTGTTACATATTTTAATCTAACTTCCAACATTTTTCCTGATAAAAGAAAACAATTAGCAGAGTTCATTTGTTATCGTACATGTCAAATGAATAAGTGATAGAGTTTATCATATGCGATATGAAGTAATTATGTGAATCTCATAACAAATATTCTCTGATGCAATCTAAGAGTTAAATAAGTTATAATTATAAGAACTGACTGCTTTCTATGTTTCTATGTTTGTTATTTTCTTTGCCGGATCGCTGTATCCTATCACATACTTCAGTTTTTGTTTCTTGTGGATGGGTGAATTCTTTAGTCTCTGGACACGTTCTAGGACTGGAGCTATTTCCAACTAGATATAACTCATTCAAGAGCTATGCTAAAACGACTTACATGCATATGGATTTGATGCAATTTATCATGTGTTTATTCTCTCTTGAAGTTCCATTTTTCTAATCATGTGCATTTAATTATGATACAAAGGATCTACTGCATAAGGAAGATTGTGGATGTCTTGTTAATGTTTTCTCTGCCCATCTTTCAGTTAGACTCTTTTCATCTTTCTTATACACTTGCATTTTTATTAACCTAATTATATAATATATTCATATATTATAACTATATACATAATAATTTAAATATGTAGTTCACTAGAGTTTTTATTCTATTGTTAAAAATAATCATAATGTGGCTTTCATTTATTTCATCAAGTATAAAAAAGATATTTCTCATTTTTTCTTTCTTTTTTTCGCTGAAATTCTTCATATTTTTTGGGCTGTGCTACTCACATATTCTTCAGAAGATATAGTGGTGAAACTGCACATGATCATATTTTTATATCCTCCATGCCAACTACTTAAAGTAAAAAACTTGCATATGTTAATTTTATCATAAATTGTCCCAAAAGACCAAGCACAAATAGAACAGTAGTTGGTCCATTAGCAGTTTTAGATGCAAAATAGCATAAGGCAGATCAAGAGAAGTTTTATGGGAGCTAAGATGTAATTCTCAGGCTAATACGATTTACTGAAAGTAAACATTATATCAAAATGAAAGCATTACTAGGTCTCCTTAGGAGCATACTCCAAACTGATCAATTATATCATATGCAAAATGCAATCATCTAATAGTAGGGAAGTTTCTGACCGTCAGTTGGACTGGTTTTCCTGCACAATCAATTATTGAAATTTATAACAGGCAATAAACTATGTAGATTGGTAATGAAGATTGAAATTTCTTTTCAATGATACATCACGTAGATCGAATTTCAATAGTACATGACAACTTTTGTATATAATAACAGTTTTGATGAATGTTAATGGACATCTAACCAAATGTGTATTATGTTCACACCTCAATTTGTTTGCCTAATTCTTAAGTTATTCACTGTGATGTCAGTTCTAATTCTTTAAGTATTTTCAGAAGGGCATGCTTATAAAAGATATCGATTACTGTTTTAGATGCTATTGAATTTTCCTTGCTATCTCAGTTTGTAAATAAAATGAACAAATTCATATACATTTGCAACAAACACCCTTCCTTATTTTAAAATTTATATATCTACACTACACATAGACTTTCATGTTTTATCGTCAATTTACTGAATGAATAATTCTGATACTTTATTTATTTGTTGCTTTATGTATTGGATAAAGAGGCATTGAACACTTCATCTAAGGAGTTGTTAACTTTTCATAATATATATATATATATATATATATATATATATATATATATATATATATATATATATATATATATATGTTAATTTTGTGCTTAAATTGCATGCTATAATTAGCTCGAGTTCTTTTAAAATATCTTGCTACTCTTATATTGAATTCTAACTTACTCTGCTATATATCCAACTAAATTATATTGTTTTATAAATTGGAACTAAGTAAGATCCCCTACATCTTTTTTATTTTGTATACCCTAATTTTAAAGCTCCAACATAAACCTGTATTCTGACATTTTAATATTATGAATATAGAAAACCTGGTAGAAATCTTCCTATCATTTTGACAAATCTAGAGTACAACATTAATATTTATATACTCTTAATGTAGCTGAAATAGGCACAGGATTATGAGTATCTTTAGATCAATAGGATAATAAAATTAAAGGGTAAATCATTTTCTCAAAATTTCATATAATTGGTGTTTAACAAAGGAAGGTACTCAACGTGGTTCTGTAATTAAGGAACGCCAAGAGCGAAAAACCTCCCACCTGAGTTACGCCGACCTGGCCAATTAGACTGATAAAATTGAGGTTTTGACTAACCCAATATTCTAAAATTTTTATTAAATATATCATCAGCCTTTTGTACACCATAACTTTAAAAGTGATTGTTTAAGTTATAACCCTAATTTTATCACTATTTGGACATAACTAAATCTATCTAGAATTAGCTCTGATTACAAATTATGGTTGATTCGAGTTTTAACATTGAATCTGATGTAAATAATGGTCGGACCATGATAAATTAGCTAAAATTGGAATCCTAACCATGTACAGGATGATGAATAGCCATGTGCAGTTTTGTTCCCTATCTAACTTTAATTGGGATCTAATAAAGCTAGATTGCCTAAATTTCTTGACTATTCTTTAGCATATAAATATAGACATATATACTTTAAATATTTGAATAATCAAATACAGTGTATATATGCTTTAGCATAAACCATTATGGTATAATTTGTTCCCTTTGAAACTAAGTTTACAAGAAAAACTTTATAACTACCTTATAATTTCAAATTGGGATTCAAATTGGGGGAGACTCTGACAATTACCCAAAGACTTTATAGGTCTAATAAAAGATGACAAGAGTCATAATAATGTGGTCATGAAGGGTTAAATCTCTGACTGTCACAACTTGAAAATAAAAGGCTGTTAAGCCAATTTTTTGACCCTAGAAAATATAAAGTCATTCTGATTAAGGGTCTTTCTAGGAGTGTAGTCCTAGTTTTATCGAGGGAGATGGGATTAAGCCCATAGTAGAGTTCACCGACAGCGGGAACCCAACCACTTGATTGGGAGCTGCTTCCATGAAAGAGGTTCAATGTGGTAGTAACAAGCTGGATTGGTGAAACTCGTGTGGAGCATCAACCCAGATATATTTATATCCTATATGTAGCGTTGTAGCTACTACCCCTTCTCTATGGTGAGATGCTCTTATGATACAGTTAGGTAAGGATGAGTTTAACTCTTAATAAGTCCAACGCATGTAGTGTGGAGGGTATACTATCCAGCTGTAGTACCCTTGGAGGACTTACCTACGTGAGAGGAACCGTGATGGCCGCGGTTGGGGGGCAGGGTTGACCCTAGAAACTCTCATGAGTCGGTTATTATGAGCATGGCCTTTAACGCTCAACTCGCTCGCTCAATAGATGAAGACTTACTGTGTGTGTATTCTATCAATATCTGGTAAAAGAGGCTAGTTCCAGACATAGTCCACTATGTCTCTCAGATGGCGATGAATTTACTAAGGAAGGTTCCAGGCGTAGTCCACCTGTCCCGAATTCACAGTATGAAGTTGCCAAAATTTCACTCGTGTTTTATGATCTGATGATTTGATTGTAATTATTATTGATTTGTTTTATTCTGTCTTCCCTGAAACTTAAGCTTTTGGGGGGGGGGACTGTTGGATTTTTTTGAATTAAAAAGAAAAGCTTTCATTTCAGATTTTATTTTACTAAGTCAACTTTGATCAAGTCTTAGAATCTAAATTAGTTGAGAAAATATCTCAATTGCTTGAATTTTCTGTTGGAGTTGTTATAACAACTTGGGTTCTAAGGTTATAAATAGACCCCTCACTCCAATAGCAAGACACACAACTCGTTTTCTCTTTTCTCATCTTAAAAGAAAACCTAAAGACTACTCTTCGTG
Organism: Agave tequilana; assembly: GCA_038442645.1. Taxonomy (NCBI): domain Eukaryota; kingdom Viridiplantae; phylum Streptophyta; class Magnoliopsida; order Asparagales; family Asparagaceae; genus Agave; species Agave tequilana. Next base: position 18,816 of record JAVJIF010033987.1, read on the forward strand.
AGAATGGCTTCAGTGTTAAAAAGAATTTTTCATCTTTATTTTTTCTGGGTAACTTCTTCATTTGAGCAGAGGCTCTGCCCACCGTCCTAGGCTGAGTGCTGGTGAATCCGAAGGATCCTTTACCGCTAGGGGACAATGTCGATTCAACGTCTGGACAAGGAGACGAGCTTTTGATCCTTTAGGGCAGCGACATCGCGACTGCATTCCACAGGCCAAATTGTTTTGTTTTATTTTAATATAATTATTTTTTCATGTTAGAATAATTTGTTGTTTTATCTTAATTTAATTTGTAAAGATATTGCATCTTTAAAAAATAGTATAAAATTTCCAACAGAAACAATTAGTGATGGTAGCAATTGTGGTGTTAATAGTGCAGTCTCTAGTTACATGTGAGAATATAGAATGATGAAACTTGAATTAAATAAAAGGATGCGATCTGCAATAATCATCCTTAGAATAAACAAGATCAAAATCATAACTTTATCTTTCACATAAATCAAACCCTAAAATATAGATCTAGTCTCCATAAAGATTCAAAGACATGAGAAAAATTAAAATAATAAAAGCGGAAGTGTACCTTGATTCATGATTTAATTCCTTGAATTGTTGGGATGGAGAAGCCCTTCAAAAGATCCGTATTCCTCTAAGTTTTCTCTCTGCTTGAAGGGATCTCAAAGAGAAGAAGAAGAAGAGACGTTCTTTTGGGGACCAAGATCTCTTAAATAATAACTGATTCTATCAGTTATTCCTTTCTCCATTTTGGCCCTTCATCAAATTAGAAAGTACATAGTTATCTCTACACATTAAATCTATGACAGTTTAATACCTATTAGTCCAATTATTAATTTTATTAGATCACAATTACTTTGGACTATACTTTAAGATAACCATACACATTAAATTCACATATGTGAGCCCACATATGTTAAACTATTTTCAATAATCTCCCACTTGGGCCACATGTTCTACCTTATAAATGTGTACTCTGAGGTCAAAATATTGCTATCATATGATTAGGTATTCTTAACAATCTCGTCCATTGACTACACTGATATAGGACAAAAGGAATTTTCAATACATTTAGCGTAACTAAACCCACCAATAATCACATATACCAAATATAACCAAACGACATGATCAATCATGGATGTGTAGCATGAAAATTACAAGTAATGTGATCTGAACATGCTGATTTCCAACTAGTCATCCCTTAAACTTTATTGAGATCAAACATTAGCACAATAAAATAGAGTGTATAAACTAAATACTTTATTTCTGCAGAAAATATCCAAATGTGTACAAAATACAAAATAGAGCAATGGAACATATATACAAACTCCCACTAAATCATGATATTCTTAAATGATATAACACTATAACACCCCGCTCTCAGAATACATACTTAGTTGCGTATTCATATTTTTTGATCGTATTTTTCAATTTACTTCTTGTATTTATTTTGTATTATGAATTATTTATATGATCATTTTGTCGTGGATCCGGATTCATGGACTCGGAGTCACCCTACTCTAAACCAGGGACCCGATCTTGGGGTATTACTCGATTTGGCCTTTCTGATATCCAGATTTCACCAATTTTAGTTTCAAACATCATTTTCCAATATTCTAGATTTTTTATGATTTTTTGGAATTTTTTCGAATTAAATTGAAAATCTTCAAAACTGGTGTCGACCAATACCGCTGACCGATTCTCAGATTATTAATTTTCAAATAGAGTTAAATTTCTAGAAATGCCTTTTCATATTATTTCTTAAAATCATATTTTCTATCTAAATACTTTTTCTGAGAATTTTTTGAATTTATCAAAATTCCACCGGATTTGGTGTCGGCCAGTATCGCTGGTTGATTCCAAAATTTTAGTTTACAATCGGAATTGAATTTTTGAATTCCGCTTTCATATTTCTTATTAGAATCATATTTTTTCTTTAATGCATTTTCTGAGATTTTTCAGAATTTATCAAAATCCGGCCGAACTGGTGTAGACCGGTATCGACGATTGACTCCAGGATTTTTAAATTGAAAATGAAATTTTATTTCTAAAAATTGATTTCATCGGTACCTTAAAATAATATTTACTATTTTTAAGAATTTTTGAGACCTTTCCGGGTTAGTCCAATTTTCCAATATTTTTGGTGTTTTTGGGATTTTTCCAGATCCGGAGTATTATCTATATATTTTTCTTTTCTTTCTTTTTCTTTCCTTCCCCATTTTTCTCATCCACTCCCCTTTTCCTCTTTTTTTCCTTTTTCTTTTCTTTTATTCCTTATTTTTCTCCACCACTCAAACCCCAAAATACCTTTCCCCCCAAAATGTCTTCTCTTCTTTTTCTTTCTTATTTCTCTCTTTTTCTTTTTTCTTTCCTTTTCTTCTTCCCTGGCTAATGACAGCGCAGCTCCCCCATCTCCTCCTCCTTCATCTCTCTCCCAAAATTTCCCCCCTTTCTCAGCTATTTTCCTCTCTCTCTCTCCCCCTCTCTCTCCTCCCTTTTACCCTCTCTCTAACTCTCTCTAATTTCTCCCTCTCTCACTCTACCTCCCAAGATCTGGCCACCACACCAGGCGACGCCACCTCCGTCCAGACTCCGCCACCGCCCAGCCACTCCGGCGAGCCCTTCTCTTTCTCTTTCCTTTTTCTTCTTCTTTTCTTTTTCTTTTCCTTTTCTTCTTCTTTCCTTTTTCTTTCTTTTCTTTGGGTGGCCGGCGCCACCTGGGCCAGCGTGTCGCCTGCGGCCGTGCGTGGCCAGGGGCCCCCTGCCCCTTTGCGTGGGCAGAGGAGGGGGTGACAGCCTTCTCTCTCTCTCTCTTCTCTCTCCTATCTCTCTCCCCTTGCCTCTCTCCCCTTCTTTGTTGGGCGCCGCCGGCAAATAAGGCCACAGTCTCTCTCTCAACTTTCTCTCTCTCATCTCTCTCTTTCTCTCTCTTATCTATCTCTCTCTCTCTCTCTCTCTCCAGTTTTCTCTCTCTCCCGTTCCTCACTCTCTATCTCTCTCTAGCCGTCTCTCTCTTCCTCTCTCTTTCTCTCTCTCCAGATCTGTCGCTCTCTCCTAAGTGTTTCTCTCTTTCTCTCTCTAGCTCTCTCCTTCTCTCTAGTTCACTCTTTCTGTCTCTAGCTTTCTCTCTTTAACTCTTTCTCTCTCTCCTCTTCTCTTTCTCTCTGTAAAAATTATATATATATAATTATATTTTATGGCGCATGCATGAGTTCCTAGGATTTCAGAGTTTTCGGCTTTTTTGAAGATTCAGGAGAGTGTCTTCGCCTTGATTTGGGTTTCCCCACTTCGTCGAGTCGACATGTATTTTATTATATATTTATATATATTTTGTATTAGGCTGTGCCCCTATATTTGTGTGTGGCCGAGTGCCCGTGATTGTACATGTATATGCCTGTGATGAATGCTTGTAGTAGGATAGTTTACTTCTTGCATATATACTATGCCTGTGATGTACTCTTCTTACTACTTAATACCATGCATGGCCGATCCTTTATGGTCATTAGCCTCCGGGCTCTCTACTTGGCCTCCGAGCCCTATCAGATTTCAGGCTTTCTATTTGGCCTCCGGGCCCTATCAGCCTTCAGGCTTCTCCACTCCACGGTAGTCTAAATATTATCACACTTGTAATATGCTCGTGTGGTACTAACATCTCTTGCAGGTACTCTCATACCGGCTCTGGGTTTATGCCCACTCCCAGGCTGGCTATCCAATGGTTCTAAGCCTGTACCCTTATGGGTTTCATGGTCGCTACCGAGAGTGCGCTTAGACTCCGAGCGTACTTTAGCCTCCGGGCTCTTGCCCACTATCTCGAAAGAGAAGTGCGCTCAGACCATCAGGTCTTTTAGCTCCGCCTGGTGGGTATGCTTAGCGCTCAGTGTAGACTGTCTAAAAATCACTGAAGACAAGTCATCAAAAAGTAGAGTTCAAACTCCAGACGCAAGACTAATCATCGCCACTAGCGCAGCACCAAGACGCGAGGATTGAAACCAGTATCTCAACATCACTGCAATGACCAAGACGTGGAGCATTAAATCCGCATCTCAGCATCACTGCAGTACCAAGACGCGAGAGTCAAAATTTGCGTCTCTGCCTCAATGCAATGGCCAAGATGTAGAGCATGAAACTCTCGTCTCAACCATCCATGTAATACCTAGATGCAGAGCCCAAGGCCCGTGTCTCACGTGAAGCTTGACATAGAATTTAGTGCTCGCGTGTCTCAAGCGTCGCCTCAATGGCAAAACACGAGGCCCAAAGCCCGCGTCTCGGTTATAACTGCTCTCATTACTGGGTCAATTACTGCCCACGAAATGAGGGAGTTAACCTCCATTATGGAGTATTTTTAGGGGACACTTTTACCCCCTGAAACCTCTATAAATAGCCTAGTTTGCTATAGAAGAGAGGTCGATTGGCAAAAAGAAAAAGATCTGGTCAGAAGAACTTCGGTTGTAAGCTGTAAAAGGGCCAAGATCTCTAGCTAAAAGAAAAAGAGAGTTCAACTCTTCTAACAACTTGCTGCGTACAAGTTTATTTTTTCCTACGGTCTCTTTGAGATTCTTGTTGGACAGAAGCTGTGTTACTTCGTTTACCATCCAAAGAGAAGATTCCTCAAGAGGTCTTGATATTCACCCAGTCAACGGAAAATAAGATTCACTTTCCATCGCCACATCAAGAACCCAGTACTAAATAAAGGGGAGATTTGAGCTTAAATATCTTCTCTCTCTGTTAACCGGATTATTGATCTGTTGTAATTTTCTTTACAATCAAATAAAAAATTTACATATGCCCCCTCAATTTTCCCACCAAACAAGAGATGGCGACTCTGCTGGGGAGTACTTTCTCTACCAATGAGCAAGTCGTGACGCAAGGTGACGTCACCTACATGGAAAAAATGGTCGAATCACTTATTGTGGAGTTCGACCAGGCAAAGTATGAAGAGTGCCTCTCTTCCGGCTCCAAGAGCCCTAGGGCGCGGCAGTACTGCAAGGTCTCCTCGAGGACCTGCTCTCAAGTCCGCTTTGAGATCCCTTCAGATGTGGTTGACAAGAAGAGTGTCATGGCTAACCACATCACACGTAACACCCGCGTCAATATCTCTCACGAGACCCGCGAGGTTAGTGTTGCTGATATTCAGCCTGTTCATGCCATCCTCTTCCTCAGTTCCAGGTTATGGGGGGTTCCCAGCAACCCGTACGGCGTAACCGGAACGCTGAACGCCGACAGAGACGACGCGCACGTCAACTACAAGCGTAAGAAGCTGGAACAACTATCTGTCTAGCAAATACAAAACGCGAGGCTCAAGCCCGCGTCTCTTCTGGGTTGCGTCAAACGCACGAAGTCCGCGTATAGATACCAAAACGCGAAGCCCAACAGGCTTGCGTTTCTGAGACTTCACTTCCCAAACATGACGTTCAGCAGCGCGAGGGCTATGCTTCTTCTTAGAGGCACAAGACCCGCGTCTCTACAACCAGTCACGGAATTGAGAAAGCCCGCGTGTCTTAACTGTCGCTAACTAAACGCGACAATCAGCAATGTGATGTCCGCATCTCTACTCAGCAGAGGCATGAGACTTGCGTTTCGAAGACAAAATGCGAGAGCTGCGCCTGTTCTACACAACGTGAGCTTCGCGTTTTTGAACCCTGCGTCTCAGATTCTCGATTTAAGGGTGGCTCTCAGAAGCTGAAAAGCCCTTGACAACCCGAGGTCAATCTCTTTGATCCCCCTCTGACGGATCTAAGAGATTATTTGACAAAGAAACGGAATGCTAATCAGATCACTCTGTCTTGTTGCTGTGAACAGCTCATCATGCTCTCTGAATGCCGCTGTAGCTCACATGCAAGCAAACAGTCGGTGTTTAGACGATTGACCTCGGCCTCGCGATCAGCCAAGAGGTGTTGCTTTCACAGAAGGGAAGCCTTCTCTGACACGGAGTACCCTGAAGTCACTTCAAACATGGCAAGCAGAAGTAAGGGAAAACAACTGGCGGTCAGCTCCGACGAGTCTGACACGAAACCATAAGGAGTGTACTGACATACTCGCACTCGGACTGGTGTGGTCCCCCCGATCAACTACAGTGCCCTAACTCGGGGCATTGAAATAAATGAATCACACTCTGCCATTGCAGAATCGCAGGCCTCGAACTCTTCCATAGAGAAGGAAGCCTTTGCGTATATGACAAATACTCCCGAGGAGATGACCAGACGCTTTGAACAACAAGCCCAGGTCCAGAGGGAACAATTCGATATGATTCATGCTCAAAAAGAATGTATCGATACCCTCAAGCAGATGCTTGCACAATTACTTGAAGACAAGAGGAAGTCAACCGACAAAGCTTCTTCTAAGAAGTCTAAAGGCAAACAGAAAGAAGGAGAAAGCTCATCTTCCATACATATCGAGGAGAAGGAGCAATCTAATTTCGAATCGTCTGAATGCTCGTCTAAAGAGGAAGGCAACCCGGAGATGGGGGTATTCATTCTAAAAGAATGAGTCGATTGGAGCAGCGTCTGGAAGTTCTTACCAACCGAAAAGGCCTCCAAGAAGCAGGAGTGGTCCGGCCATATCCGACCGAGTGGGACCTTATTCCGTACCCTCCTAAGTTCAAAGCTCCGATCTTACAGGCTTTTGACGGCAAAGGGTCACCGAACCAACACATCTACTACTTCAAGTCTCAGACAGGAAATGCAGTAGATAATGATGCCATCTTGGCATGTTTATTCATCGGCACTCTAAAAGGGCTTGTCTTTGAATGTTTCATGAAACTCCCAGAAGGCTCTATCAAAAACTGGGGTGATTTGGAAAAGCTCTTCCTAACACGCTTCTTTGAAGACGACTCAGAAATTACAATGTGTACACTCATGGCAACAAAGCAGCGAAAGGGAGAGTCAGTCAAAATATTTGTGGAGAGATTTCAAAATATGGCGCTCCGATGTCCTTGCGTAATGACCCGGGTCACCCTGGTAGAAACATGCCGCCACAATCTACAAACTTCACTCCTAGCCCAGATAGGAGTTACTGAAAGCCGCACCTGAAAGCAATTGGTCCAGCAAAGTGAACAGGCCGAAGAAACTGTCACCAGGGTTAGGGCAGAAGAAAATAAGCCCCGACCTAAAAAGTCTACAAGGCGCACGCCAGAAATATCTTTTCAATCAAAAAGAAAAGATACATTGGCGACGGAGGTAAAATCCCCCGTAAAATCTCAGCCGACCAGAGGAAGTGGTTCTTCAAGTCAGTCACTGCCAACAAGTAGTATTCCTTCAAAGACGAGCATGTTGATTCATTGTTCAAGTTGCTCAACAAGAGCAACAGATTGAAGCTTCCTGAAGCTAGACGTCCTGAGAAAGTTGGCAAGACCGACAATCCTAACTATTGCTTGTATCATAAGATGTTGGGCACCCCACCAAGAGCTGTTATGTTTTCAAAGATATTCTTCAAGCTCTGATCGATGCAAAAGTGCTAAAGCTCCGTCCAGAGCAGAAGAAAGTGACGGCAATATGACATCATTTCTTCAGTTTGAAAAACAGCCTCCAGCACCGTCCGGAGTTGTTCTGATCCCAAAAGGGGAACTAAGAATGATCAATACGGACCCACATCATCAGCAGGAGAAAGGTCTTGTACTTATCCTATACCTCAGGAAGAAATTATGTGGGTTCATCCCGACCTTGTGGATGGCCAACAGTGGACTACTATTACCAACAGAAAGTCCAAAGGTAAGGCGAAAACTTCATCCTCCAATGTGGTGTGCGCTTCTTCCCTGGAAGCAGAAACTGATGTTCCCTCACTAACCGATTCAGAAGAGGAAACAATCGTCCTTGCCACAGAACTCAATGAACTGCTCGTGGTAGAAACTCATTTGGGTCAGTCATATTTAAAGAAGTACGACGAGATGGTGGCAAGCCCTCCTAAACCTACTGCAGAGTCAGCCAAGCCCTTCGCAAAGCAACTGGTGGAGAAGCAGAAAGAGCTTCGGTTTTCTAAGGCTCTCCCAAAGAACAACGCAGAAGGATCTCCAACACCTTACTGCTTTGACGTCCTGGCTCAATTGGCCAATATCCTGGCCAGAATCACCCTTTACGAGCTCCTGAGACTATCAAAATCAATAAGAGAAGCTCTGAGGGAAGCCCTAGCTGATGCTGAGGTCTTCATGGCCCAGATCTCGGCTGGACCATAGGAGGAAGATGTAGAGGATTGTCTCAATGCCTCCCAAAATGCCCCTTGCATTACCTTCAGACAACATGCAGGTTAAGGGGAAATATGATCGGCCCCTGTACTTCACAGGGTACATTGGATCGTCTGAAGTGAGCCGCATTCAGATAGATTCAGGATTCGTGTTGAGCATCATGCCTCGCCAGGTCATGCAGCACTTAGGGATCCCTACCCACCGATTGAGCGCCACCCAAACTACTATCTATTATTTCAACGCCAACGGTACGCGCCCAATGGGGAAGGTCAAGTTCAAATATCAGATCGGGGACCTAAGATCTGAAGTGACGTGCTATGTAATCGACGCTGACACTTCGTACAATCTCCTGCTCGGACGACCGTGGATTCCTCGTAATTCCATCATCCCTCCACCCTCCATCAAGTCATGAAGTACATCGACAGAAGTGGGAAACTCCGAAGTTGATTGCCGAAAGGCATCCATTCAAGGGGGTAGAGAACTATTTCACAGACTCTCTCCTATACCAAGATTCTCTTGAGATGAACAAAATTCATAGCCAGAGGAACCAGACTCTGGTACTGAAGCTGACACTGAGCCAGAGGTGGAAGAAGAATGTCTTTGGGAGCTGAATCCACTTGTAACGAGGATTAATAAGATCAATGTTAATAACACCGCCGACGATGTAGGTGAGTGGTATATTAATAAAGAGTTGAATTTGGCTTACTTTTCTGTGTTTGCTTTTGATTTAATGCCATCAGACACTTGTACCGAGGTGGATAATGACCCATGGTCGGCAATGGATGCTTTGACATCATTGCATGTACCAATGAAGTCATCCCTCAAAATGTACCAAGATGTCGGTGATGCGCAAGAATCAATATTCATAGTTTCAGCAAGACGCAAAGGTCAAAAACCAATTCTTTTCAGAAAAATTAAGTCCGAATTGATGTCTCGTGAAGACCTAGAAGGTGAGAACGAATCTCCTCAGTTCTATCATTATGAGCCAAATGTACTCAGAATAATGGAGAGCATGGGGTATGATTTAACAAATGGTCCTAGTTTAAACTTCGACAAAGGAAGAAGAACACTACTTCGATCTTTCGTTCCAAAAGGGAAGACCCCTGACCATTACTATCGAACTCGCAGGGGTTTGGGCTATGTGTCAACTCCAATTCCGCCAGCCTCTGAGTCTGAAGAGTCATTATACCATAATTACTCATCGGGCACGTCATCATGGGAGTCGGATGTTAGTATCAGCAACATCTTCGGAGAACTTTCAGCAAACATGGTTTCAACAAGCCACCTGGAAGACGAAGATGAAGAAATGATCCAGTCTGATACAGATCCTTGGATCAAATACCTAAACACTTTCTGGGATATTCGCTTCGAATAACGCGAACCATCCATGGAAGATAAGGTCACCTAGATTAATCTGGGAGATGAGGCTAATCCTAAGCCTATCTTTATAAGCGAAAGCCTATCACCCTCCGAGAAAGAAGATCTAATATCTCTTGTGCGAGAGTATATAGACGTTTTCGCTTAGAATTACGAGGACATGCCTGGGCTTGATCCTCGAGTGGCTATGCATCGCCTTAACATTAATTCAGACGTGAAGTCAGTCAAACAGCAGCAGCGACGATTTCGTCCAGAAATAATGGAAGCAATCTAGTCGGAGTCAAAAAGCTTATAGACTCTGACTTCATTAGGGAGGAGCAACACCCCGATTGGGTAGCCAATATCGTCCCTGTTACCAAGAAAATGGGAAGATCTGGATTTGTATCGATTTTTGCGATCTAAATGAGGTCTGTCCCAAAGACGAATTCCCTCTCCCAATCACGGATGTCATGATTGACAATATATGTGGTTTTGAACGAATGTCCTTTATGGATGGATTTTCAGGGTACAATCAAATCAAGATGTACCCTGATGACGAAAAGCATACATCTTTCAGGACACCACTGGGGGTATATTGCTATACTATCGTGCCCTTCAGACTGAAGAATGCGGAGGCAATGTATCAGAGAGCTATGAATGCAATTTTTTACGAACACATGCGTAAAACAGTGGAATGCTACGTCGACGACATTGCAGTGAAAAGCCGCACCAAAGGTGATCACATAGCAGACCTGAAGACAGTTTTTAAAATCATGCGGGCACATTAGTTAAAGATGAACCCCACCAAATCTTTCCTGTGGGTAGCCAGTGGTAAATTCTTAGGGTTTGTGGCGACATCCAAAGGAGTTCACTTGGACCCAGAAAAAGTCCGCATTGTCTAGGAGATGCAACCTCCAAGGAATCTCAGGGAGATTAGAGGATTGCAAGTGCGACTAACGTACATCCGGAGGTTTATCTCAAATCTCTCCAGAAGATGCTAACCCTTCACCAAATTAATGAAGAAGGGCGTCTCATTCATCTGGGATGATGCTTGCCAACAAGCGTTCGAGAAAATCAAACGTTACCTTGCGCAACCACCCGTCCTTACAGTTCCGGTTTCAGGAAAACCTTTCCTGATATACATTCGAGCGATGGATAATTTTTAGGAGCTTTACTAGCTCAGAATAATGATCAGGGACATAAACAGGCAATCTACTATCTGAGTAGAACCATGATCGGAGCCGAACATTAGTATAACCCGATCGAAAAGGAATGTTTGGCGTTGGTGTTCGCCGTCCAGAAAATGCGACACTACTTGGTGGGCCAGACTATAAATGTCATAGTCAACCCTTTGAGGTTGCTCTGACAAAGCCATCGTCGCTAAATGGTCGACTGGTAAAATGAGCCATACTGCTCTCCCAATATGAGATGTGCTTTCTACCGCAAAAAGCTATGAAGGGACAAGTGGTGGCAGATTTCTTGGCTGAACATCCATATTCGAGAGTGACCAAACTTTACGAGATCACTCGGATGAGGTCGCTGAAGTTTGTCTGACCCAGACATCTTTCGAAGGATAGGTGTGGCAACTCTTCTTCGACGGTGCATCGAGAACAGGTCCGCAAGGACATGTCATAGCAGGAGTGGGGGTAGTACTAGTCTCCCCACAGAACTACGTGATCTCTCATTCATTCTCATTAACCGAGCCATGCTCCAACAATATAGCGGAATACAATGCCCTCTTGATTGGAATGCAAATCGCCGATGAGATTGGCGTTAAAAATCTCGAAGCATACGGTGACTCTAAACTCATCGTTAACCAAGTTCACGGAGAGTACGAAGTCAGGCATGAAGACTTAGTACCCTATTTCAATGCAACTATCTCTATGGCCAAAAGGTTCAGAAACTCTTACATCGACCATGTACCACACCAGCAAATTGTGCACGCAGATGCACTGGCATCTCTCGCTGCCTCCTTAGCCCTTCCAGCTGGAGTAGTAGAGAAAATATTTGTCTACAGCCACGACTTGTATTGCCCAAGAACCGCTTTTGAAGATCACCAAAAGTCGATAGGAGACTGTCAAGGCAAAGAAGCTTTAGAGACTTCAACAGGTCCATAACTCAGGGATTGGCAATTCCCGTACATCGACTATGCATTGTATGACAACCTTCCTGATGATCCCAAAGAGGCGGTTGTCATTAGAAAGAAAGCCCTCAAATTCTATTATAATGCGATCACGCGAACAGTGTATCGCCGATCGCATGATGGGATCCTCCTCCGCTGTTTGTCGTAAAAGAAGGACATGAAGTACTCAAAGAAGTGCATGATGGCATGTGTGGAGCTCATCAGTCTGGTCCGAAGCTTGGGGATCGACTCCGAAGACTAGGATATTATTGGCCTAAGATGATCCCTGACGCCATCACTTACGCTAAACGATGTCACGCATGTCAGGTCCATGGCGACTTCATCCATCGAGCACCAGGATATCTTCGCTCTACAACCTCAACCTGGCCATTTGAGATGTGGGGAATGGACGTGGTTGGCCCTATCAGCCCACCTTCATCCAAAAGACATCGGTTCATTTTAGCTATAACTGACTATTTCTCTAAAAGGGCTAAAGTTATCCCCTTGAGGGAGATAAAAGCATTTGATGTGGTCAAATTCGTTAAACATTACATCATTTACCGCTTTGGTGTACCACGACGGATTGTGCATGATAATGGGCCCCAGTTTGTCAGCCAAGCTTTTCAGAGGTTCTGCAACAAGTTTAGAATCCAGAATGTGTCCTCAACGGCATACTAGCCAGCCGCTAATGGCCTCGCAGAAGCTTTCAAGAAGACTATTGGAAAACTTCTCAAGAAATTCGTCTCAAAAAGCCAACGTGACTGGGATGACAAGTTAGGTGAATGCTTATGGGCCTATCGCACGACGGTGATTAATGCCAAGTTTAAAATTATACCTCTAGCATTACCTTCATTGCTAAGTTTAACATTACACCTATGACAATGATGTTTTCAGTCTTCCCAAATGAAACTGAAACTTCCGTTGAGTCAGGTTAATATCACACCTCTGAACCACGTTCCTGTCAAGTTAATATCACACCTCTGACAGTAATCTTAAATTCCTGAAATGGAATTTTTCCCAACTTTGACTTGTTAAGTTAATTATCACATTCTAGCAAGTCAAGAGTTTCTACTTCTATGTGTCTGATTTTCAATACAAAAAAGGAATTCAAGACATATAAGAAGACAAGAAAAAGTGTCACTTTTATTTATATTCAAACATATGAAAGTGATACAAGACGCTCTCTTATATAATAAGATTGAGTGTTCAATAAAGGAGTACAAAGAAGTGTCTCTCTCTCAGCGAAAGGTTGCACTTACTCCTCAAGACATCTACACCGCTCCAAATACAAGATGTTTGGAAGAGCGCCGAAGAAAGGTTCCTCTCTTCTTTCATTGAATTATGTCGCAGTTGATCAGTGTTGAGACGATCAGATGCTGGTCACATCATGATGCATGATGTAAACATTGAAGAAGCTCATCACTAACCGAGAACAATGGTGTTTCTCGAGGTCAAAATACAGAGGAACATTCTGATTCCACTCGACCAACTGGTGTAGGCCGTAATCATTCGCTTAATGAGCATTTTCATCACCAGAAAGTCATCCAATGAGCATGAGTTTTTCATCGATGTCACTTCTGGGGGTAAGATTGGTGAAGGGAGGATCCGAGACCTTACTGGTGACATCCTCTTTCCTGTGGCCTCCAAGGACACCATACCCACTGTGACCATGAGAGACCCGGGGCAGTGCTGGTGCGTCATATAAAATAAGGCCTTGACGGATATCTCAAGAGCTCTAACAAGCTGGCTGGTCGAAATATTCTCCTATGAGCCCAGCAAAGATGCAGAAGACTGACTGAGGCTGCCAGAACCTGTTAGAAAAAAAACCAAAAGGTTAAAATTCTGTTAAGCCAAAAACAGAAAAGCTGAAGGGCAGATGCGAGGTTGAAGTTGTGAACTTCAAACGTGGAGTTGACCAGTGCAGATCTGAACACGATCTGGTGTCAGACTCGCGTCCAAGATATAAGACGCGAGGTAACCCCGACGCAGAGGTTGCCACACCCGCGTTTGAGAAACAGGGGTTGCCACATCTATGTCCAGAGGTCTCAAAAGAGCTAGAATTCTCTTAAGTTAAGAACCTCAAACGCGGGCTTCATGTACAAAGCTCGCGTCTCAAGATCCAAGTACAGAGTTCATCACACTCGCATTCAAAGGATTTGTGAATTAGAGTTTAAAGTCAGTCAGCTCGCGCTTCATTAAGAAGCCTGAAAGACGTGACTTTCGAACACGGGTGCATCAATCAGATTTAAAGAGAAGATCAAGAGATCAAATTTCTTCTATGGACAGGAAAACAGAAACTCAGTGGGACTGAGTATTTCATGGCAACAAATGGTTCCTACCCAGGGAAGAATTCTCTAAAAGTTGAATTTTATGCATCAAGGCGAGGCCGTAAAAAACACTTAAGGCGATTCTTTTTTATCTTAAAATTACTTGACAGTGATAATCTTTGAAAACGATTAAAGGAAAGCATGAAAGCTTTGAGTTCTTACTATTCATTGGAACATTTCCCCTTGAAGGGAAGATAGACAAATCAAGATGAAGACCCTCAGAGCGCATGCTCTCAAAGGGAAACAGTCTAAATAATGGACTGTTAAGGGGGTGACGCCTATTTATAGGCAAGCCATAAGGCTTACAATTAATGGCATAAAAATCAAAGCCATCAGCCTTAATTCTCGCATGAACATCAAGTCCAATAAGGAGCTGATGCGTGGCTTACCACTTCAGGAAAAATCGAAACACACATGTCCCCAATCGTCAACGCTAACTTGGCATTAAAAGATCGAACAAGATCTTTAAGATGGGCTGCATGTAACGCTTAGGAAGCGGCGTCAGGCGTAACTCAAAGGTCGTGTCCATAAGTCCGCGACCTTTCATAAACCCGAGGGCTGCGTTCCTTTCATTCCTCCTGAAATGGTCCAGAGCCGCGTCTCCTCAGCGAGTGGCGTCCACCCTCCACGACTATTTAGGGATTACGTCTTGAGCTCACACTCATTCATAAGACTTGAAGGCTGCGTCCTGAACCTAAAGGTCGTGCCTCCTTTATCAAGAACGCAGGTTCGCGCTTCAAGGTTGCGCCCTCTCAAGGGACCAGAGTCGCATCTCTATTGAGTCAGAGCCGCATCCTCACCTACCAGCTGAAGACCCGCGCGTCATTCTTGAGGGGCCTAAAACTGCGTTTCCACTGCCAATGAAACCCGCGTCTCAATCATGAACTCAATACAGCCCGAGTTTGCGCCCTCTCAAGGGACCAGAGTGGTGTCTCTATTGAGTCAGAGCCGCGTCCCCACCAACCAGCTGAGACCCGTGCATCATTCTTGAGGAACCTAAAACTGCGTCTCCGCTGCAAATGAGAGTCGCGTCTCGCTCAAAAACTCAGTGCAGCCTGAATTTATTATTCATGACCGTACCCTATCAAAACGACTAAGGACTGCGTTTTTACAAACAGTCAAGGAGTACGACTATGAAAACTAAGTTCATCCAGGCAGTAAAAGAGTCTGAAAGGATAAAGAAGAGACAAAATTTGAGAATTTTTATTATTTGACTCAAAACTGATAAAAGTAACACAAACGCTCTTATTCGACAGATGGAGTGTTACAAAAAAAAGGAGAAGAAGGCTAATAATCCTTTTTCGCCAAAGAACAGATTTGTTCCCGGAGGCGATGCATCTCGTGCTGACGTGCTTTTTCAGCTTCCACCAAAATTTGGACCCGCAACTCTTCCTCAAACAAAAATCTCTTCGTAGCTAGTTGCGCCTGAAGAGACTCCAACCTGGAGGAATGAACAGTAAGGTTTTCTTGAACCTGCGTCTTGGCGGCCTCCAGCTCTTCCAGCCTTTTTCTAACAATAGCAAGTTTCTACTTATTAGCCTCAATCAAGGCTTGCGCCCTGGCAATAGTAATCCGAGTAGTGGTGATAACTTGCTCTGCACTCTGGATGATGATTTCAGATTCCTTTGAATCGCCAATCAGTCTTTGGTAGTCAGCTTGGAAGTGCTAGAGATGGCGGGCTTCTTCAGCCATTCGCTCGTCTATCTCTTTTTACTCGTGTTCTTGAGCGGCGAGGAGCTTACTCAGTGTTGATCAAGCCTTTTCCATTGAGCCAGCTTTCTCCAGGGTCTTGATCTCCTTCAGGTGGCTCCCCAGCTGTTCAACCAGCATCAGACACGCCCTAGCCTGTGAAGGACTCCCAGTGTGACTGAAGTTCTCGATCTGATTCTCGAGAAGCATCCGGGCAAACTCAAAGGAACTACCCCCGGAAAGGACCAAGTCAATATAAGACCTCATGGAAGCAAAAATTGTCGCACCATCTGACGTGCTAGCTCTTCCATGATGTCATTAGTTGGAGATAACCCTGCTGATATACTCCCGGACCCCCTTTTTCATGACAGAACGAGAGACAAGAACCGGTTCAACTTGTGCATGGGAGAGGCCGACAACAGGCTCGTCAGACACTGAGGTCGTCACCAATACCTCCGGGACAGTTATTGTTGTAGCAGCTTCCACATCAATAGAAGCAACAACAAACTCTACGGCACTGGGCTCCCCGGCTGAAGTTTGAACATCGCTATCTTCTGCCCCAATGCTTACTACAGGATCCTCTACTTGAGTTACCTCAGTGCTCCCTACAAATCACAACATTGAATGTCGGTGGTAATGATAAAAAGAAGAGTATCCAACATGTCAGTATTCTCTTACCAAGTTGAGGATCTGAAGATGATAAATCCCTGGATAAACCACTAAGAGATGAGCGCTCCCCAACCTCAGCGGTTTCACCATCATGAAGCATCCTGGTATCAGGAGCTTCAAGACTCTCCTGCTGGGCCAACTCCTGGATTATCTCCTCAATATGAGAAGAAGTCATGGCTTCACTACCAGCAGCCAACCCTGTAGAAGAAAGTCAAAAGGAAATATTAGAACTCATTCCTAACTTGATGTGGAATCAGTTCAGGAGGACAAAGAAAATATCTTCAGTAGCGGTGATCCTTGCTATCGGTGAAACTGTCACAGGGATGTATCCCTATATCTTGTCCTCTAAGATATGAATTTGCTTGTGTCAGGAAGAGCGGGTTTATCACCAAAATTGACTTCTTCGCCAGAATAATATCCATGTTCTTCAGACGATGAAGATGACATCTCAACACAAGAGGTTTCAGCAATCGAGGCTTTACTACTGAATGCCCTAGTAGTAGGGCTGGGATCGATAACCCGCGAGGTGGGCATCAATACACTGGGAGACCCAGGTTGTTGCACCTTCACCCTTCTTTCATGAACTAAAGAAGGTCCAGGCTGAGTTGAGACTTCCGGAATCTCAACGCCATCCCTCCCCACCAAGTCAACTTCAGGTCCCTCGACCTCTTCGGTCATGATGGGTTCATCCATGAGCTCTCCCTCCTCTAAGATCACGGGACCCCTGCTGCGCAAACCGCAGGATCGAAGGATGGGGACTTCTTCCCCTCTTCTTCTTCCTCCCCCTGCTCCTTAACACCAGGAGGAACTACCTTGGGCATCGAAGCTTCAGCCTCTGATTCCCTCCTAGCCTTCTTCGGGATAGGCTTACCTTTGAAAGCCGAGCCGCGGGAACGTTTGGCCACAACCTGCCGACTGTTTTTAGCAGGTTGCTCTTTAGGTGCTACTGTTCTTGGCTACATCCCTGCTTCCCCTCCTATTTCCCTCTCGGCCGCCCGGTACTCGCCCATACCTCGCACACGTTTGTTAGACTCCAACTTGGTTTCATAAGATGCCTTGAAGCTCTTAATGCAAGAGGTATTTATTCCAAAATCAGGCATCCTACTAGCCGGGGAGTATCATGTGCAGAAACCAAGGCTGGTATGACAATTGGGCGTCTTGTGAGGCAGGCTGAAAACAGCTTTAGTCCCTCCAGCTACACTGTAGTACCACGCCCGAGCACCTTTAAATAAATTTCTGCTGAAGCAGAGGCCAACGTTGTTTCTTTCTTTTTGAGTTTCGTGATTGTGATATATGTATATGTATGCATGAATTTGCATTTGTGTGTGTATGGTTTATCACAATTTTAAATACCATGACTATCCTTATTCTCTAATCTAACATCCATACTCTAAAGATAAATATCATTAGTTTATTTATGAATGGGATAAAGATAATTCTTCTCAAGAGCTTTTTTCCCCCACTTTTGGTTCAAATAAAACTTGTTAGTAGTAGTAGAAATATTAGTAATATTAATATTATTATTACTACTACTGCTAACTACTACTAATAAAAAAACATCTCAGATGTCTCCCAGTATCAAAGTCATATTTGGAGGTATTGTTGATGAGATGAAACTAAAATAGAATAATTTTTATTGTTTTGCTTTTATTTTCTATGTTTTTGTTTGAACCATCCACCTCATGGAATCTTCCTTAAGAAGGCTTTGTTACTGTAGTGGTCAAAAATTGACCCTCACTAGGATGATGACACGTGTCCAAGCAACCAAGAGCCTCACCCGAGACCTCCACTGCACTCGATCCATATTAGGGCTTTCTCCACTCCAGATTCTCCCGGAGCCACTCCAGAAATTTGTCGTCATCCCGATGATTTTCCATCCCGGAGACTCCGCCACCCTCAGTCATCCGGGAACTCTCCTTTACCCATAAGGCATTATCACTCTAGAGCCATCTACAGTCCAAGGCTCCCAGCTTCATACCCAGAGCTTCAGAGATCGTGAGCGACAGTTCTTATTCGAGTGTTTTCATTCTCCCCCGATGGATGAAAGCTTCCTACTTTCAGTCTTGCCTTCGGAAACCGAGCCGGAAATCTTCTTATTCCAAGTGAAAGAGACAACAGATCATCCCTAATCTCCGCCCGACAGTTACGCGACTTCCCTTTCCCCCACGTTCATAACGTGTAACGCCCTTTTGCGTGGGCAGTATATGTTGGAACTTACAGTTTGAGATAATAGATTTTGATGATAACAAATGTGATGTAGGTACATTGAAGCTTAATCTATAGAGATAGTACTAAGTTATGGTAACTCAAGTTTATTCAAGGATATTGACTATTTTTATGTATTTTTAGAAATTTGTTAAAAGCCTTGATCATACACACAAAATAGTCTTATAGTCGACTAACATATCCTATAGTCGACTTGCTATGTTATATAGTCGACTAAGTGTTTTCACAGAAAAATATTAATTCTCTATTTGTTGACTGTAATCAAAATTAGTCGACTAACCCTTATATCTAATCGACTAGTTTTACTTTTCAGAGACTTATTATTTTGTGTCAGCCTTCTATAATCGACTTGATATTTAGGCTAGTCAACTAACTCAGGTAAAACTTCTTATAGTAGTCGACTACTCTCATATCTTAGTCGACTAACTATAGTTTCTGACTGTTATTCAGTTTTGATTTTCTGGTGTGTTCTTTAACGTTTTGATTTTTAAATTTGAGTTGATAACTTCCTTAACTGACTATTGATTTCACCTATAAATAGAGATGTTGTCCCTTAGATGTAATCACCAATTCAAATCATAAGTTTTCTGTCCAAAACCCTGTTGAAAATTCTGTTTTTCAAAAAACTAGTTTCTACTTTCTATGCTTCACACAATTCCAATTCTTTTATGAAGAATTCTAAGAGTTCTCCTATAAGATACCTTGTTCACAATCACGTGCAAGTTTCAAGGCTTATAGGATACATTATAATCAATAAAAGAGTTATTATCTTGGTGTAGAGAAGAGTTGTATAGATTTGACAAAGGGTGTTTTATCAAGTAGTGTACAAGAAGTTAATTTTGGGGAGTTCAAAATCAGGATAAAGAAAATCTCAAGCGGGTTGCTTGGGGACTGGACGTAGGTCTAGTATAAAATCTCTCGTGTTTGCGTTTGCATTTTTCTGAGATTTATTTTGTGCATTTTCCTTTCTTGCAAGTATTTTATTTAAAAGTTTATAAACATTATTCATCTCTTCTTTAGTGTTTGTGTTGCCTTGTTTATAAATCCTACAGTATAGATAGTGATAGATTTTCTGACAATCCCAATAAACCAGTGTCGGTGATCGCGATCGTTATAAATGAATTGGCATATGCAAATCATGCGGTTACGAGGATCTCGCCCACACCCATTTGCCTCCACACCAATCGCTCGGTCAAGCATAAATAGACCAGCTCCTTCAATGAAGAGAAGGAGTTTTCAACCATTGCCAACTTTAATACACCCAACAAAATTCCTGTAATTCTTGTAACCAGAGAATTATAGTGAAACTTCTCTTCCTCTCCGTGGTTTTTCCCAATTAAGGATTTTCACGTAAAATCTTATGTGTCTCTCTTCTGTGTTGTACTTTACATATACACTCTATCCCCATTCTCGCTTGTAGTGTGAATCGATCGTCAAATAACTTGTGACACAAAATCTCCAACACAAACTGGTGCTTTCATTGAGATCTGAGTTACATTTAGATTTCTTCCTTACCAAACTCTTCCTCAAAAAAAATCCTCCATATAGCAATGGCCCTAAAAAGACAGCCGACCGGCGGGAACAAGACCACCTCTAAAGGCAAATTCATTACCACCGCTGGGGGCATTGTCCTTCCAAGCAGTCTCAACCTTAACCCTATCATGGAAGAGTACACATCCATATCTACACAAGGGGCAGTCGATGACGCCCATCCACAGTTGACACTTAAAAAATACAAATTCCTAAATAGCTTTACAACTTGTCTGAACAATGTCTAACTTGTTGACACTTTCAAAAGATAAGTCGCTGACATGCTGACGACCAGTTCATTCTTTGCCAAGCTAGTGCCTATCCCTGATGAATAGAGTAGTCATTTAGACCCTACTGATTCAGCTAAGTGATCGGTAGGCTAAACATTATCTTTGAACAGGCCTAGGCATGCCTAAGAGTAGGCATGCCTAAGAGGCTAACATAGCTCAATTGTTAGCTTCGCCTAAGCCCAAAGGGCTAATTTCACCCAATAGGCTATCATTGTTGGCCAAGGGTACACTCTCCAGTTTTGTCTTGTTAATTACAAATCACATGAAGTTATTCGGTACTAATCAAGTTCAAGTGTTTCAGTATTTTTTAGGGTTCAAGAGGATTGAAAGTATTTTCTTCTTCAGAAGGAAGGTTTTGATGTCTCAAGTTTACTCAAGAATGGGATTCAAGTTAGAACATTCAAGTTTGATATTTTTGAAGACACCCACTTGAAGATTACTTGAAGACATATTGAACTTATGCAAGAAAATAGTTTGTTAAAGTATAGGATGTAGAATTGATACTCAAGAAGTCACACACAAAAATATGAGTTTTCATATCTAGTTTTTTTTGTTTTGGCATTTTAGAAAGTTTGGTGTTTGATACATGTCTCATATTTTTCTAAATTTATATATTTTATTTCGATATGTATCCCATAGCCTATGTATTGCCATAACACTTTTTAAACTAATAAAAAATATTTAAAAATGAGTGATTTCAAAAATTATCTGAAAAATATGTTTTAGGCTTGGTTGGTCGACCGGACCACGTGGTTGATTTTGGGTGACTGCTTGTGCATGTTGTGCATGTTGTGCATCATACGACCGACGGGTCGACCGGCAAACCTAGTGGTCGACCGGGCAGTCGACCGACTGTCACACCCAAGTCTCAGTTTGGCTCGGTATGCCTAACAGTTAGTTCAAAGTTTTAAACTACCGGTCGACCGGCCGGTCAACCAATGTTCTAGCATAGTTACAGTAAAAGCTAATTTTCAAAATTTGAGATTTTTAACTTATTCTTTAACAGGTATTTTTGTCCCTTTTGGGTTTAATCTTCCTCCTAATGACCAGATAGGCTATTTTAATAGTGTTTATCACTTGCCTATATATATAGCTCATTGGGAGAGGCTTAAATAAGGTTTTTAACATTAATTTTGGAAAAATCTTGAAAATTCTGGTCTATCAAAAAAGAAAAATTTCTAGTTTTCTTGCTTCAAGTGCTCTAATCTCCAAACAAATTTCTGCAAGTTTTTAACTCTTAAATTCATTCATTTTAACTAAATTTTCTCTCTCACAAACTTCTTGAGTTTCACTCCTCATTTTATACTATAGGAAGTTGTAAAATAGAGTGTTTGTGATCTTTGTGGTCACCAAGAGTTTGTAAATCTCATTGGCTTTGTGCTACCTCTTGTGTAAAGAATTGAGAGCTAGAGTTGTGTACTCTGGTCTTGTGTAGACCATTGTGGTTCTTTTATGGAGGCTCATTTGTGAAAAGATCCTTAGTGGATAGTGAAATCCTTTATGCGGTGAAGGCGAGGACCTAAATCTTTGTGCTTGAACCTCAAAACAAATTTCTTATGTTTGCGATTGCTTTTCTATTGTTCTTACTCTATTGCTATTACTTGCACTCGTGCTTTTGTTTCTCTTACATTTGCTATTCATTGCTTGCATCATTTCATCATTCTTACTTATCGGTTTCACTCATCTCAACAAGAAAGCAAATAAGCACCTTAACTCCTAATCTAGAGGAATATAGAGGAGAAGTTCTAGAGCCCTTCACGGAGAATCCGACTCCACTTCTTCTTTTGAGTTGACCATTTGCATCATTATAAATTTCGCATTGTTTGCCATTAGATTAGCATTACACATATTCACCCCCTCTAGGTGTACTTTCAATTAGTATCAGAGTCTTGAACTCTAATTTTTTGTTTAACCACCTTAGAGAGATCCTCTTGCTATCATTTTATTTTCAATGTTATTTAGTTTTCCACACTAGCTGACATGGGCTAAGGTATTAAGACTTTACCCAAGTTTGATGGCCTTAATTTTCTCATATGAAAAGTTATAATGATCGAGTTCTTGCAATACTTAGGAAGCCGGGTTGCAAAGACGGTAACCAAATCCTTTAGTGTATCTGATAGTGATGAAGACACATGGTCCGAAATTACCACCATGAAATTTGATGCCAATGCAAAAGCTCACTATGTATTGCTTCAAGTCTTGAATGATGATGATATTGCTAGAGTAATTCATTGCAAATCTGCCTAAGAGATTTGGTCACACTTAGTTGTCATGCACGAGGGGACATCACAAGTCAAGAGAGCTAAGATTGATCTGTTACGTTCCCAATATGAAAATTTTGCTATGAATGAAAATAAATCTATTAATGACAGGATCACAAAGTTTACTAAAATCACCAAGAGTCTTTCTTCTCTAGGTGATGCTATTGACAATGATCAAAAAATGAAGAAGGTTATTCGCGCTCTTCCACAATCATGGAAAGCTAAAGCCACAACATTAAAAGAGCTCAATAACAAAGAAGAGATGGAGTTTATTGGTCTTATTGGCAACCTCAAGACTCATGTGATGAAAAGAAAAGTAAGAGAGGATAAGGCACCACTAAAGGAAAAAAATCATTAGTTTTCAAATTCACTCCTACCATCTCTGATGATGAAGATGATGATCAAGAAGATGATGAAGATTTTTCCTTTCTTGTGAAGAATGTTAGAAGAATATACAACAAGACTAAATTCAACAATAGAAGAAGATAACAAGGGAAGGAGGACAAGAAGATTGTTTGCTATAATTACCGAAAACCCGGACACATCATTGTTGATTGCCTGAAGACCAAAAGTAAACTCTCAACCTCTAAGAAACCCTGCAAAGAGAAAGCCTTGAGAGCCACTTGAGATTCAGAGAGCGAACCGAAGAAGAGGTGGACACAGCTAATGTCTGTTTTATGGCTAATGAGAACCCATCCAAGGTAACATCCGAATCTTGTTTTGATGAATGTGAATTATCTACAGATGAACTGGGTGAAGCTTTTGAAAAACTTTTAAATAACTATGATTTTCTTAAAAAGAAGTATTCAAAAATGAAAAAAAATGAACTTTAAAATAAGTTAGTTGTTATTTCTAAAGAAAAAGAAATTTTGTCTTCCTCTCTCGAAAAGACACAAAAGGATTTTGATGCACAAAAAATCTCTTGCAAAGTAAAATTTTTCATTATTGATGAAAATGAGATTTTTATTTTGAAAAACAAAATTAATAATTTGAGCAATGTTTTAAAAAATTATGAGTTTGACAAAGCAAGATTAGAGACTATGTTTTCTAAGAGACAAACTCAAAGAAAACCACACATTCCTCATGTTTCACATGCTCACACACAACATCATCCACACCATGCCACACACACTTCACATGCTCATGCTACACATGCTCATCATGCTCATACACATCATGTATTTTTATATGCCAATGTGTACTTATGCACCTGTTGTGGTCGCAACGGTTATTTGGCTAAGTTTTATTATGATAGACTTAATATTTTAAATGATCATGTTTGAGTTCGTAAGACTAACAGTCTAGGACCTAAGAAAATTTGGGTACCAAAGTCAACACCTTTATCAATTTATGTAGGTGCACATCAAGGCTTCAAGACGTAGGGAGCGATGATACATTGATAGTGGTTGCTTAAGGCACATGATATAGGACATCAGTAATTTTGCAATGCTATCAAGCTATCATGAAGATGGCATCATCACCTTCATGGATGATTTAAAAGATAAATCATTGGTATAGATAATATCAAAATTGGCTTATCTTTTTTAATTAAAATGTTGTTTTGGTTGAAAGTTTCAAGCAATCTCTTGAGCATTAGCCAACTTTGTGACAAAGGTTTTAAAACTAATTTTGATGATTTCACTTGTGATATTTTAGACACAAATGCTTGTAATCTTTCTAATTTTCGTGAAAATAATATTTACATGATTGATATTTAAATTTACATTGCAATGCCACTTGTTTAAATGCTTTTAATGAAGATTCTTAGTTATGACACAGGAGATGAGACCATATTTCGTTTGACCATCTATCCCAAATTAATTCTAAGAAATTGGTGAAGGGTATTCCTTCTTTGAAGTTTTAAAATGATGACATTTGTGATACGTACCAACTTGAAAAATAATTCAGGTCCTCTTTCAAAGTAATCAAGGATATCATGACATCCAGGTTATTAGAGTTAATCCATATGGATTTATTTGGTCCTAAAATCAAAAGTCTTAGTGGTAACCATTTTATTTTTGTTCTTGTTTATGATTTCTCAAGATATACATGAGTTTTCGTTTTAGTAACTAAAGATGAAACTTTTTCACATTTTCATATTTTTAGAAAAAGAGTTGAGAAAGAAAAGGATTTTTCGATTTTATGCATAAGGAGTAATAGAGGTGGTAAATTAATCAACCATTCTTTTATCATCTATTATGAAGAAAATAGAATTAAACATGAGTTGTCTTGTTCTAAAACTTCACAACAAAATGAAAGTAATTAAAAGGAAGAATCACACTCTTCAAGAAATGGCTAAGATAATGATTAGTGAATACGAACTCCCTCAATATTTATGGGCCGAGGCCGTAAGCACTTCATCCTACATATCGAATAGAGTTTATTTTTGCAAAAATACTTCTAAAACCCTTTTTGAGATTTATTATTTGAGAAAACTAAATGTTTTATATTTTAGAGTTTTTTGTTGTATATGTTTTATTTTGAACACTAAGGACAACTTAGGTAAATTTGATGTCAAGTCTTATGAAGCTATATTTGTTGGATATTCACATACTAGTAAGGCCTATAAGATTTTCAATAGGTCAACTTCGACTATTGAAGAGTCTATAATGTCAAGTTTGAGAAATCTAATGCTCTTATGAAAAATATTATAGAAATTGATTTCTTCGGTGAAGACATGGAGAAAATATCATTGAAGGACTCACCAATGCAAGAAGACAAAGCAAAAGATGATGAACATGGTGAAGTTCAACAAGTTAAAGTGGAGCCAACTCAACCACTTTCAAAGGATTGGAGGTATACTACAAACATCCCAAGGAGCTCATCATAGGTGATGTATTCAAGGAGGCAATTATTCACTCCAAACTCTATGATATTTGTGGTCATTATGCATTCATTTCTCATATTGAGCCCAAAAATATCCTCGAAGCTAAGAGCGACTCATATTGGTTGCTTGATATGCAAGATGAACTCAATCAATTTGAGCACAATCAAATTTGGCACCTTATTCCTAGACCCTAAGATAGGCCAACTATTAGCACTAAATGATTTTTTAGAAATAAGTTGGATGAGTCAGGAAATATTATTAGGAATAAAACTAGGTTAGTGAACCAAAGTTACACCCAACTCGAAGGTATTGATTTTGAGGAAATTTTTGCACCCGTAGCATGGCTTGAAGCCAAATGGATGACACTTGCATTTGCTTCTTTCAAAGATTTTAAGCTTTTTCAAATAGATGTTAAAAGTGTATTTTTTAATATTTTTATCGAAGAGGAGGTGTATGTTGAATAATCCCCTGGGTTTGTTGATCCTATACATCCAAATTTTGTTTTTAAACTTGATAAGGTTTTATATGGTTTAAATAAGCTCCAAGAGCTTGGTATGAAAGAATTTCAAGTTTTCTTGTTTAAATGATTTTGTTAAAGGCAAAGTTGACACTACCTTGTTTATGAAGCATATAGATAATGATATCCTAATTGTGCAAATATATGTTGATATTATTTTTGGATCTACTAATGAAAAGCTTTGTAAGGATTTAGAAAGGGTTTGAAATGAGTATAATAGGATAGCTCAACTACTTCTTTGGACTCTAAATCGAGCAAAAGAGTGATGAAATCTTCATCAACCAAGCCAAATACACAAGAGAACTTATCAAGAAGTTTGAACTTGAAGATGCAAGGATTAGCTAAACACCCATGACTACCACAACTAAGCTTGACAAGCACGAACACAGTAAAAATATTGACATTAAACTCTATCGCAGCATGATTGGTAGTTTGCTTTATTTGATGACTAGTAGGCTGGACATTATGTTTAGTGTTTGTTTATGTGCTAGATTCCAATCTTATCTTAAAGAATCTCACTTAATTGTAGTAAATGCATTATTAAATATCTTAAGCGTATTATTAGAATGAGCTTGTGGTATCTGAAAATCAGACAATTCTCAATGACGAGTTTTTCGGATGCTGACTATGCCGGTTGTAGAGTAGATAGAAAGAGTACTATAATGAAACTTGTCAATTTCTAGAAAATTATCTTGTTTCATGTCTTCCAAGAAACAAAATTCCATCGCCCTCTCAACTGTCGAGATGGAGTATGTTGCGGTAAGGGCTTATTGTGCATAAGTCCTTTGAATGAAACATACTCTCCTTGATTATGATTTGCATTAGGATTATGTCAAAATATTTTGTAATAATACTAGCACCATTCATATGACTAAGAATGCAAATCAACATAATAAGACCAAACACATAGAGATTCGATATCACTTTCTTAGAGATCACTATGTGAAATGAGATATTGAAATGGATTATGTTTCTACCGATTTTCAATTAGTAGATATTTTTACTAAACCACTTGATTGTATTAAATTTTCATTCATTAAGGTGAGTTGAATGTTTGCATTATGCATTCTTGAAATTTTTCATTAGTGTAATGTCTCGATCCTGCGGATACGGAAACGTTACTGCGACTTATATACACAGGTCAGAAATACCCTCACATATATACGCTAAGCATCAGTACATGTAAAATTAGAGTACGAAACTACATAGTACATTGTACATTCCAATATATGAGTACAATTATAAAGTTATCACAAGATGTGACACAATATTATAAAAATATTACATCACCGATAGGCGCAAGTATAAGAATACAAAGAGATATATAATTATGAACAGTACAAAAAGCGCTCACGAGTTACAAAAGGAAAACTAGCGAGACGAGCACGGGGCCTAGAAGGATAAGGCCCTGGACTGTCTGCCGATGATTCACGCTTCCACTATGCATTTTGATTAGCAATGGGAAGAATCCACGAACTCCAAGCTACGAAATCTGGGCATGCTGGTCCAGGGTTATCAAAAGTAACCTAACGAGTGCTTAGATGAGCGCCAAGTGGCATGCATGGACAAGTACACGTGTATCGATAAATCTGGATAAAAAGCATGTATTGAAAATCGTGTCACGAGCACAGACACACAGGAGCAGGCAAGAAGGCATCAAGTAAAGTAAATGTGATAAAACTAGTTATACAAGAATAAATTATCGATCTATGAGATTAGTGCGTTAAAGGAATAATTCAAATAAGAAAACTCTCATATATATACCGTGCACCTCACATTACCGTAACCTGAGTCCATACAAACCCGAGTTGTCTCCTAAACTAAGAAAATAGTATAAAGCCGATAAAACTGATAACACTGAATAAAATTGAATACAGGCAAAACAGTTATACAAGCTCAATTTACGACTTCATGAGACAAGTACGTTGAAAGAATAATCCAAATAAGAAAACCCTAATCTATATACCTTATGCCTTACTTCACCATAATCCAAGTGTATACAACCCAAATTACAAAACAGCACGACAGATTATTGATTAGTATCTTATTATTATTATTTGTCTGACTCATATATCTAGGTATGTGCCCTAGCGTCCTGACACACATACATCCATATATGAGTAAGCTGAGATTGTTATTGGAAACTGATGACGAAACCAACGGGTTATGTTTACAATGGGTCTCGTGCATGCCTGAGAGCACGGTCTAGGATGTTCCATTGGTGGTGTACGAAATCGGCTGAAAGGCGTACATGGGGTGGGTCTTATTGTATGCCCATTCAGGAATATTACAGGAGGTAGGAAGCCAGCGCTCTCCTCAGAATACCTGGAGGACCTTAGGTAAAACCAAAAGTTTTAGTTATACAACATAACTAATACCACTGTAAACATATTTACCACTTGAAATCCATTAGTTTCTCCCTTAACCGATGTAAGTTGTCATTTTTATAGTTTATTATGTAATTATCAATTTACGAAAATAGCAGGAGCATGACAGGTTCAGGAGTTACAAGAGTAACAAGAGTACATGCGTACTTGAGATATAGGATCACTGTATATAATACAGAATAGCAGTGACATGATTTCTGTAATATGATAATCACAAGTCAAGTATTAAACATGACAGGTGACAAGTGATAGTATACAAATATTAGGTAATAACATGTAGGTGTCAGGTGATAACAAGCAGGTGTCAGGTGATAAGTGGTAGCACAACAGATATCAGCTATTATAGAACACAATACAAAAAAATGGTACCGAAACAGGGGATCAACACGAATACAAAAAAACGATATTGATACAGGAGATCAGTATGAATACAGGAAAATATTACAATTTTGTAAAACAGTATAAGTAATAATTTCAATCTCTTCACAACCATCAAGAAAAAAATTATAGTTAAATTATCAAGCAGGCAAGCGGATAAGCAAATAAGCGAACATCCAAGCAGAGCTAAGAAAATTTGGAGCGAAGCTAACGCACAACACTAAACGCCATCACGTTCGGCAAAGCTAACGTACGTGTGTGGTAGCAGGTAAACTACTTTGCATCACCCATGATGAAGTCATGCTCACGATGTAACTACACTCGAATGGAGTTAACGATAAAGCACTAGCACTAGGTTTGCCTACCAGGCGTAGCTAAGAGACTTGACGATCTGAATGCACTCCCTCTTTCGAGAAAGTGGGCGAGAGCCCAAAGGGATAATAGGCCTGAAGGCAGAGTAAGTACTTACAGAAGTGTCAGTATCAAGCACACGCATTTAACAGATAACAACTAAGCTATCAGTAAAGTAGTGAAGCCCGTGGCTGAGCAAGACAGAAATAAAATCAGCGAGCTGACAAGCGAACAATCAAACGGCGCTAAGTAAGACTGGAGCGAAACTAGCACACAACGCTAAAGGCTATTGCGCTTGGAGTGGTTATTGCTCGCGGTGAAGCTAAAGCATGTGTGTGATGGCGGGTAAGCTGCACCGCATCACCCGTGATGAAGCCACACCTACGGCATAACTATACCCTGACGGAGTTAGCGGTAAAGCGCTGAGCACTAGGCTTGCCTACCAGGTGGAACCGAAAGACCTGACGGTCTGTGTGCCCAAAAGGCTGTAAGGAGACCATAAGGTCTAAGTGCACTCCCCGTAGCTACCATGAAACCCAGAGGGTGTAAGGAGTAAAACTAATAGGATAGCCAGCCTGGAAAGTGGGCTATACCTACATCCTGCACCTGTGTTTGCACCACACGAGCACACATATAAACATGATAATAACTAGACTATCCGTGGAGTGGTGAAGCTTGAAGGCTGAGTGCAGATCTCAGAAGCTGAGTATAGAGCCTGGAGGATCGGTCATGTATGTAAATAAAGCAGTAATAGAACACATCACAGGCAGGGTATATGTACATGTATTAAACTATATTACTACATGCATTCGTCACAGAGATAATACATACAACATCCTAGGCATTCGGCCACATACATATACAGGTATACACCTACACCGATACAAATACACATGTCTACCAAACACAACAATGTGATCCCAGAATACTGTTGCCCAAAGGCCCATCACTCTTGATGATGATTAACTCATGTAGTTATAGTAATAATAATCTTGTGTTTATTAAGTTTCAGATATTCAATCAAGATGTTAGTTGGTGTTTACTTTCAACAAAAGATTCGAAGTCAATTTTAAAGCTATCACTTATTGATTCAAGAGCTCACGCATCAAGATCGCATCAATGTACTCAAAGAGGAGTCTAGCTCACCGATCAAGTTTAGATCAAGTAAAGATGGAGAAGAAGATTTTCAAAAGAAGATTTTCAAGAAGACTTGAGTCTAAGTTTGCAAATTTAAGATGTTTGTTTTAGGATAAAAAATAAAGGATAGATTAGTTGTGGATTTCTTAAGCTTATACACACAAAAACTTTGATTTTCAGAAAATACGATTTTGGTTTCATGATTAAATTTCTATATCTCAAAAACTAGTTCACATGTTTATAATATGTGTTGATTTTTCATCACACATATTTATACTTCATAGTATTTTCAGTGAACTTATTTTTTGTGAGATTTATAGAGATTTTATGATATTTTAAATGAATTTAAAAGTATTTAATAACCCTAAAAAATGTGTTTTTGGGCTGCTTGGGTCGACCGAGCGGTCGACCGACGTACACAAGCCTATGTGACTTGAGCTCGGTCAACCAACCGTCGACAGTAGTTGAGTTCGGCTGACCGACCGATCGACCGACTGAGTTTGCAGAGCTTTCGGGTTTTCTCGATCGACCGGATGACCGACCGGTCTGTTGATCTGCTCATCACCCTTATAGTTTTTTGGATATAACTTTTTATTCTTATACTCAATCAACATGATTTAAATCACATTTTAAATATGACTTCTAGGTCTATATTTCTTGTTCAATAATTATTTTCTGATTCAAATGTTAAAGATGTCAAATATATGGTTGAAGTTTGTTCTTATTCTGAAAACAGTTTACAGTTTCTAGTTTGACACCTTTCCGTATTTTAATGATAACTTTCTACTCTAAAATGATATTGATTTGACTTAAGTTTCATTAGAAAGAAGGCTTCACGATCTACAAATTCGTTTATATATGTATTTCATATTCTAACTTTTTAGGCCTCAAAACTATGTTTAAAGTTAACCTATTGCACAGTCTGGGTCTGAGGTCGGTCGACCGCCCGGTCAACTGTCAGACTCCAACAGTCAGAAATTTGATCGTTGGTCGGTCGACTACCTCGGTCGACCAGGCAGTCAACCAATAGGCCATTTCTGACAGTTTTGAACCATAACAGCTTGTTTTTCTTGGCCTATAAATATGAGATTTTTGGTGAGTTTTTGTAACGCCCCGATCCCGCAGGTACGAGGACGTTATGGCGACGTACATACGCAGGGCGGAGATACCCTTACATACGTACGCTAAGCCTTAGTATAGGAAATATCCTCCATATATACACGAGTTTCAGCATTAAATAAGTACAATAATACCTGCAGAAAGAGGTTAGTGATCATAACAGATAGGAAAAACAGGGATAAATAAGATAATAGAAACAAAATACAAGGATACCTATGAATGGTCTCGATGACGAGTCTCCTATGTGAATCCAATGGACTATCTGACGATACGATAACTCGAGTCTCCAATCTGGGCACGCAAACCCAGGGTCGTCAGAAAGCGACCTAGTGAGTGGTAAAATGAAGGAGGCAGTAATATATACTATACTAATACAAGCACGATAATAATATATACTACATGTTTATGTAATAGTGATACCATATAATAGGACTTTAATAATCTGTAGCAATATAACAATGACATATTTTAATACCATCACCACCTAGCATGTTATCATCGGGTCATGTCCACAGTAGGCTTCAGTTTTATACCATATCTAATGTTGTATAGTGGTGACGTGACGAAAATAAACATGTAGATGAAGTATACAATCATTCTATAGCGATGTGAGCATACAAGAATAGTATCTATAGCATATACAGGAACTAAAGGCATACAATGCATGGTATACGTGTATCACCACATGAAGTGTAATAAGCATCAGGTAATGTAGCAAAGTCTACAGATAACATGATAGTGGATAACATATCAGGAACAGTAACAAGTACAACTACACAATAGTATACATGTATCAGGCAAGTCATGTTATTTATACAATAATAACAATCAGTACCACCTGGTATTGTAATCAATTTCTTCCAGTGTCCCATACCACTGACAGTTCATACTGGAGCCCTCACTCCAGTCGAACCCATCCGGACATGGCATACGGGTACCATTATCCAAACGAGAGAGTGACCAAATAACAAGTGTTCCCGACGTCACTATTGTGTATACTGTTTTATTATGTTAATTGGAAACCCATGGTCGAGGAGCTCTTATCGGGTAGGTGTATCCCGTGCATACCCGGGATCACGGCCTTAAACAGACCCCTGGCTGCTGAGACCAGGGCCCTCCGCTAAGAGGGGAGCACGAATCAAGTAACGGGAGCTCATGGAGCTATTGGTAGGCAGCACTACCGTCCCCTGCAGTGGGACTAACAATATGAATCCAGTACATCCACCCGATAAGATCTAATCAACCGTCAAGTCTCCCCCATCCCCAAGTTATATTTATGATCTGATATTTAAAGTACACAGTGTAACAAGAACAAATACAGTACAAGATACATGTAACATGATAACAGGACCTGAGCTCTGTTGATAGCATAGAACAAGATAACGGGAAACAGGAACAATAGATGTGGGATTCCACACATCGCATATCAACAGCTCATGTATCCAGTAACGGGAATATCAATATCAGTAACGGGATATAATCAGGTAACGGGAATACACGAATATGCATGTAGCAAACATATAACCCATGATCTATGCAACAGGAATACATAGCCAGTCCCTACAGGTACATCTGTGAGTCTATATCACAGTGGAGTAAGATCATGAAGTAACCGTGCATCAAGTATAACCGGGGAGTAAGATCATGAAATAATGATACGACTATGTATACTGATAATATATCGTGAAATGGTGTATCCATGTATCAGTGAAGCGTAAAGAAGACATAAATGGTGTCACGTGTCATAATACCTGCGTTACTGGTGAGATATACGGAAATTAATTATATCGGTACACTACTGAATATGTGTGATATGTCTACAAGTACCTACAATAACAGTGTTCAACAAAACGGATATCCACGTGCACTAGTAGTGTCCCCTTGTCTCATGTTCTAGAGTATCCGTGTAACTGGAATGCTTGTACGAGAAATATAAGAGTGGCGTCTCAATGTCGTCCGTAGGTTGGTACAGTGGCTATACCACATAATTGAATGTCATATATTTTAGTTATCATTATGATTATAACATTTAGTACAATAGGACAGATATCACAAAAGTATTCTTATATATCATCATCTATTTTGAATGATCAAGTTATTGGCTAAGTTAGTTAAATAAATTATGATGCAATGAATCATCACTTATGTTTTAATTACCGTGATTGATCGATAACTATACTTTTATTAAACAACATTTATAATCAGGATTTATTAATTAAAGTAAGCAACAAATTTTATTAAACACAATAAAATAGAATTTATAGAATAAAAACACTCACAAACTAGCATGGAAAGGTAGCTCTCTTTCCCACGATCGCAACGGATCCAGAATCGTCCAAATCGGAGTCCGCGTGCTCCAGATATCGCCCGAATACTAGAATCCATATAAACGGGTTAAATATGTAATAAAAATATCTCAAATGCAAATAATAAAAATTAGTAGGGGGTTTTCTACAATATTCCTTTATTGGGTTTTGGATGCGGGTTTGGATTGTTAACGGGTCGGGTTTGGATCCAATACCCAAACCCATCATTTAAATTCAATGGGTAATGGGTTATTGGGTTTCAAGTTAACCCAAAAGGGTTAATGGGTCGGGTTCATACCCGAACCCAAAGCCAGCAGCAGCAGCGCCTTCGCTGCTGCTGCACGCGCCTTGGCTGGCCAGCTCTGCTGGCCGGCGGCGAGGGAGCCCGCCGGCGGCAAGCGTAGCAGGCCGGCGGCGGTTCGGGCCGAGAGAGAGAGTGAGAGAGAGTGAGAGAGTGAGGGGAGAGAGAGATGTGACAGAGAGAGATGGGGGTAGGGGCTGGCGGTGGCCAGCCCCGCCGGCGCCGCCTCGCCGGCGTTGCTCTGCCGGCGGCGGCTCCGCCTCGCCGGCGATGATCAGAGAAAGAGAGAGAGAGAAGAAGAAGAAGAAGAAAGAAGAAGGGAAAGAAAAGAAGAAGAAGAAGAGGAGGAAAAGAAGGAGGAGAAGGAGGGTGGTGCCTAGGCTGGAGGTACGGCGGTGGCGCGCCGGCCACCGGCCATCGGCCACGAGCACGGGTCAAGCCCGCTCCCTGGCCCGGAACAGTGAGAAGGGGGAGAGAGAGTTTGTGTGAGAGTTAGAGAGAGAATAGATGGGGGACGAGAGAGAGAAGTTGAGAGAGAGAGAGGGTTTGGGGGAAGAGGTTTTAAAGAGGAAGAGAGGGGAATGGCGGTGGAGAGGCGGTGGGAATTTTCCAGAGAAGGGAAGAAGGGGAAAGAAAAAGAAAAGAAAAAGAAAAGATTTAATTAATATTATTTAATTTAGTCCAGAATTCGACTAGTCCCGAAACGGTTACCAAAAATTACAAAAAATAAAGAATATTATCCTGAGACATAATATGAAAACGGTTTGAAGAAATGTAGTCTGATTTGTAAATTAAAAATCTGGAAAAGTATCGCCGATATTGGGCGACACCGGTTTGGCCCGATTTTTCATAAATTCAGAAAAATCTTCAAAAATAGACTAACATAGATCATATGATTCTAAGATACAAGGTGAAAGCAAATTCTCAAAATTCTACTCTATTTGTGAAATAAACATCGTAAAGCCGATTATCGGTATCGGTCGACACCGACTATGGAGATTTTCCAAAATAATCCAGAAAAATTCCAGAAAATTCTGAAATATTGGAAAATAATATCTGAAACTGAAATCGGCTCAATCTAACTATCCGAAAGGTCAAATCAATTTTGTACGCCGTATCGAGTACTGATACTGTGATACGTACATCAGGGAGCAGGGGGTTACATTTCTCCCCACCTTACAAAAAAAATTTCGTCCTCGAAATTTCAATTCAGGAGGGAGAACAATATTTCCAACCCCAAAGCCTAAATGGTACGGGCATACGACACTTTCGTGCGCACTCTGATATCTATCATACACTCGAAGTGGAGAATTATGGTAGTGAACTAACGCTAACGGATTGGAAGCAATAAGATGAAAAGAAAGCGAGAAGGAAATCAGATATTCTGGTTGACAACTGTAAGGAAGGAATAGAACAGAGTCGAGGAATAAATTGTCCATGACATGGTATTCTTGTACTCGTCGCTGGAATCCCCAAATTCAGATACAGATAAGTTAATCTGAACCTGATTGTACTGTTGGTAAGAGCCCAAGCATTGACCCAGGTGGTTACTCAGACCAGGTGTGAACCTAAGTTCTATACCACTCTGTAACACCCTGATCCCGCAGGTACGGGGACGCTATGGCGACGTAGATACGCAGGGCGGAGATACCCTTACATACGTACGCTAAGCCTCAGTACAGGAAATATCCTCCATATATACACAAGTTCCAGCATTAAATAAGTACAAGAATACCTGCAGAAAGAGGTTAGTGATCATAACAGATAGAAAAAAGGGATAAATAAGATAATAGAAACAAATCACAAGGATACCTATGAATGGTCTCGATGACGAGTCTCCTATGTGAATCCAATGGACTATTGACGATACGATAACTCGGGTCTCCAACCTGGGAACGCAAACCCAGGGTCGTCAGAAAGCGACCTAGTGAGTGGTAAAATGAAGGAGGCAGTAATATATACTATAGTAATACAAGCACGATAATAATATATACTACATGTTTATGTAATAGTGATACCATATAATAGGACTTTAATAATCTGTAGCAATATAACAATGACATATTTTAATACCATCACCACCTAGCATGTTATCATCGGGTCATGTCCACAGTAGGCTTCAGTTTTATACCATATCTAATGTTGTATAGTGGTAACGTGATGGAAATGAATATGTAGATGAAGTATGCAATCATTCTATAGCGATGTGAGCATACAAGAATAGTATCTATAGCATATACAGGAACTAAAGGCATACAATGCATGGTATACGTGTATCACCACATGAAGTGTAATAAGCATCAGGTAATGTAGCAAAGTCTACAGATAACATGATAGTGGATAACATATCAGGAACAGTAACAAGTACAACTACACAATAGTATACATGTATCAGGCAAGTCATGTTATTTATACAATAATAACAATCAGTACCACCTGGTATTGTAATCAATTTCTTCCAGTATCCCATACCACTGGCAGTTCATACTAGAGCCCGCACTCCAATCGAATCCATCCGGACATGGCATACGGGTACCATTATCCAAACGAGAGAGTGACCAAATAACAAGTGTTCCCGACGTCACTATTGTGTATACTATTTTATTATGTTAATTGGAAACCCATGGTCGAGGAGCTCTTATCAGGTAGGTGTATCCGTGCATACCCGGGATCACGGCCTTAAATAGACCCCTGGCTGCTGAGACCAGGGCCCTCCGCTAAGAGGGGAGTATGAATCAAGTAACGGGAGCTCATGGAGCTATTGGTAGGCAGCACTACCGTCCCCTGCAGTGGGACTAATAATATGGATCCAGTACATCCACCCGATAAGATCTAATCAACCGTCAAGTCTCCCCCATCCCCAAGTTATATTTATGATCTGATATTTAAAGTACACAGTGTAACAAGAACAAATACAGTGCAAGATACAAGTAACATGATAACAGGACCTGAGCTCTGTTGATAGCATAGAACAAGATAACGGGAAACAGGAACAATAGATGTGGGATTCCACACATCGCATATCAACAGCTCATGTATCCAGTAACGGGAATATCAATATCAGTAACGGATATAATCAGGTAACGGGAATACACGAATATGCATGTAGCAAACATATAACCCATGATCTATGCAACAGGAATACATAGCCAGTCCCTACAGGTACATCGGTGAGTCTATATCACAGTGGAGTAAGATCATGAAGTAACCGTGCATCAAGTATAACCTGGGAGTAAGATCATGAAATAATGATACGACTATGTGTACTGATAATATATTGTGAAATGGTGTATCCATGTATCAGTGAAGCATGAAGAAGACATAAATGGTGTCACGTGTCATAATACCTGTGTTACTGGTGAGATATGCGGAAATTAATTATATCGGTACACTACTGAATATGTGTGATGTGTCTACAAGTACCTACAATAATAGTGTTCAGCAAAACGGATATCCACGTGCACTAGTAGTGTCCCCTTGTCTCATGTTCTAGAGTATCCGTGTAACTGGAATGCATGTACGAGAAATATAAGAGTGGCGTCTCAATGTCGTCCGTGGGTTGGTACAGTGGCTATACCACATAATTGAATGTCAGATATTTTAGTTATCATTATGATTATAACATTTAGTACAATAGGACAGATATCACAAAAGTATTCTTATATATCATCATCTATTTTGAATGATCAAGTTATTGGCTAAGTTAGTTAAATAAATTATGATGCAATGAATCATCACTTATGTTTTATTACCGTGATTGATCGATAACTATACTTTTATTAAACAATATTTATAATCAGGATTTATTAATTAAAGTAAGCAACAAATTATATTAAACACAATAAAATAGAATTTATAAAAGAAAAATACTCATAAACTAGCCATGGGAAGGTAGCTCTCTTTTCCACGATCGCAACGGATCCAGAATCGTCCAAATCGGAGTCCGAGTGCTCCAGATATCGCCCGAATACTAGAATCCATATAAACGGGTTAAATATATAATAAAAAAATCTTAAATGCAAATAAAAAAAATTAGCAGGGGGTTTTCTGCAATATTACCTTTATTGGGCTTTGGATACGGGTTTGGGCTGTTAACGTGTCGGGTTTGGATCCAATACCCAAACCCATCACTTAAATTAAATGGGTAATGGGTTATTGGGTTTCAAGTTAACCCAAAAGGGTTAATGGGTCGGGTTCATACCCGAAACCAAAGCCTGCAGCAGCAGCGCCTTCGCTGCTGCTGCGCGGGCCTTGGCCGGCCAGCTCTGCTGGCCGGCGGCGAGGGAGCCCGCTAGCGGCAAGCCTAGCCGCCAATGGCGGTTCGTGCCGAGAGAGAGAGAGAGTGAGAGAGAGAGTGAGAGAGTGAGGGGAGAGAGAGATGTGACAGAGAGAGATGGGGGCAGGGGCTGGCGGTGGCCAGCCCCGCCGGCGCCGTCTCGCCGGCGTTGCTCCGCCGGCGGCGGCTCCGCCCCGCCGGCGATGATCAGAGAAAGAGAGAGAAGAGAAGAAGAAGAAGAAGAAGAAGGGAAAGAAAAGAAGAAGGAGGAGGAGGAGGAAAAGAAGGAGGAGGAGGAGGGTGGTGCCTGGGCTGGAGGTGCGGCGATGGCGCACCGGCCACCGGCCTTCTGGCCACGAGCACGGGTCAAGCCCGCTCCGGCCCGGAACAGTGAGAAGGGGGAAAGAGAGTTTGTGTGAGAGTCAGAGAGAGAATAGATGGGGGACGGGAGAGAGAAGTTGAGAGAGAGAGGGTTTGGGGGAGAGGTTTTAAAGAGGAAGAGAGGGGAATGGTGGTGGAGAGGCGGTGGGAATTTTCCAGAGAAGGGAAGAAGGGGAAAGAAAAAGAAAAGAAAAGAAAAGATTTAATTAATATTATTTAATTTAGTCCAGAATTCGACTAGTCCCGAACGGTTACCAAAAATTACAAAAAATAAAGAATATTATCCTGAGGCATAATGTGAAAATGGTTTGAAGAAATTTAGTCTGGTTTGCAAATTAAAAATCCTGAAAAATATCACCGATATTAGGCGACACCGGTTTGGCCCGATTTTTCATAAATTCAGAAAAATCCCCAAAAATAGACTAACGTAGATCATATGATTCAAAGACACAAGGTGAAAGCAGATTCTCAAAATTCTACTCCGTTTGTGAAATAAACATCGTAAAGCTGATTATCGGTATCGGTCGACACCGACTACGGAGATTTTCCAAAATAATCCAGAAAAATTCCAGAAAATTCTGAAATATTGAAAAATAATATCTGAAACTGAAATCGGCTCAATCTGACTATCTGAAAGGTCAAATCAATTTTGAACGCCGTATCGAATACTGATACTGTGATACGTACATCAGGGAGCAGGGGGTTACAGTTTTAAACAAGTTTTTCAAGAGCTTGTTTTCCCATCTTCAATAGAGTTTTCCCAACAAGTTTTTAAAGCTTCATTATCATTTCAGAAGAGTTTATCAAGAGTGATTCTCTTTAGTTTTTAAAAGCTTTTCTTTGAGTTTTCCATCCCATATCTATCTTGTTTTCTCGCATAAGTTTGAGCTATCTATTGCTATATCCATCCTCTAGGGATCCTTATTTTTAGAGTTTGTTTTTGTGATCAAGAGAAGTGATCACAAGTGTTCCACCATTTGTATTTCAGGAGTTGTAAAGGTTGCAGCCTCGGCGAGCTTGCGGGTTCATGTGTGTTATTCTTGCGGGAACAAGTGAGGGACTTGCAGGTCCAAAAGTTCTTGAGGGAGCTTATTGTAGGTGTTGCGGCACCGAGTGATCTTGCGGGATCGATACTAGTGAAAATCCTTCATAGTGTTGAAGGCGGGGACGTAGAGCAAGTGGCTCAAACCTCGAAACAAATCTTTCGTGTTTGTGATTGCTTATCTTTTTCTCTCTCACTTGTGTTTATATATCTTGCATGCTTTTATTGTTTACATTCTCACATGCTTGATATACTTGTGCTTTATTGATATACATGTTTGGGTTGTTTTAATATCTTGCATGCTTTTGTATTGATCATATCCTTACATGCTTGATAATGTCATTGTGCTTGTGTGCATACTTATATCAAATCAAGAGAGCTAAAGTAGCACCTCAACTCTTAGTCTAGAGGAATCTTGAGGAGAAGTTCAGAGCCCTTCACCGAAATTCGGCTTCACTCTTTGGCTATACAAAGTGTGTTTATTTAGTTTGCATAATTAGTTTTAATTCCGAATTAGTTTTGTATTAGATTAGCTAGTCACCTATTCACTCCCTTCTAGGTGACCTACAAGTACAATACATAAACTCAGAAATGCAATAAAAAACTATCGAAGTGGGGTACCCAAATAAAGCGAGAATCACTCCCCTAAAAATCTTCAAAAAAATACCGCAAATCCCGGAATCTCAAAACACCTGCACACGCGGTACCATATATTAGAATATATATATTGAGAGAGAGAATAAGAGAGAGGAGAGAGAAACCAAGAGAGGGAGAAGGGCTGCTCACGGCCATGGCTGTGAGCCTCACAGCCAGTGGCGGCGCTGGCTGCGTGCAGGAGAAGGGGCGACCGACAAGAACCAGGGAGGGGAGAGTGGGATCTAGAGAGACAACAGGAGAAAAAGAGAAAGAAAAAGGAAAAGGAGAAAAAATATGGGCTGCTGTTCTCACATGGCCAGGGACCAAGGGCCCCACCTGGCGCGCGTGGCCTCGGGTGCACGGCCAGTGATTAGTCTCTAATTTTACATAATTTGTATCACATCTTCACATTAATTTCATATTATATTCTGCTAATGAAGCTTTGCTTGCTTGATTCTAGGTCCATGGTGTGCAATGAAGAAGAAGACCCTAAAACCACCATTTAATTGATGATTAAAGGCCTATTAAAGATAGCCATTGACCTAGAGAGCTGATTCTATCAAAAACAGGGGCTGCAAACCAGAAACTGGCACAGGGTCTGACAGGGGACAGAAGGGACCGCGTGCGGCTCGAAGCGCCGCTCGCGCAGCCCCAGTATGGCCGCGGCGCACGCCGCGTTTTGGGCCAGGGCTTGTCCCCTGGCCCCCTCTTCCCTGGTGGCTATAAATACCCCCTGGGGTTCCAGAGTTGGAGATATACAGAGTTTTAGGAGTAGTTTCATTTTCATTTTGTAGTTTAGGGTAGTGTAGTGTAGTTTTGCTTTTTCTTCCTCCCTTGTATTTTCCATTTCTTGTAGATCTTGTATTAGGGAGAGAGAATGGTACCTGTTGGGAAGCAAGAGTGCTTGTAATAGAAGGTGACAATTTATGAAAGGTGCTCTCTTACCTTATCTTTGTTTTCTTCTCTCTAATCTCTTTTACATGTGTAGCTAGTCTTTTCTCTCATGGCAACTAACTACTAACTACCAACTTGCTAACTTCTTTTATGATAATCCACATGAATCTAATAGCTTCGTTTTAGTCTTGCTCTTGCAAGAGCCATTGATGGCTCATGATGATGGATCTAACACTCTAACTTCCTAACCACTAACAAGCTAACATTACTTTACTTCATGCTTACTCTTATTGGGTTTTGATGATTTAAGTGTAGCTTGCACTTGTTTGTTGAGTTGGGTTGCGATGAGTTACATATGGTGTAAGTTCACCTAGAGGGGGGGTGAATAGGTGATGGCTAATCTAATGGTCACTTAATGCCAAATAATGCGGAAGTAAAAACTATTATGACCTAAACTAAACTCTTACACTAAACACCACGTATAACACAAGAGTGTTGCCGAATTTCCCGTGAAGGGCTCTGGACAAACTTCTCAAGATTCCCCTTGATAAGGGTTGAGGTGCCGCGTTGGCTCTCTTGGTTGAATACAAGTGTTAGCAAACAAACCCAAGCAAGTATATCAATATGAGCTCACAAGTATATCAAGCATATAAAGATTAACACAATAAAAGTATGCAAGATATAAACAAAGAGACAAAGAGAGAGAGAGTGAGCAATCGCAAACACAAGGGATTTGTTTCGAGGTTCGAGCACACTTGCTCTACACCCCCGCCTTCGACACACGAAGGATTTCCACTATGCACGATCCTAATGGATCTCTCCTCGGTGCCGCAACACCTACAATCCCTCGGACTCCCTAGTCCCGTACACACGCAAGCCCCAC
The DNA here is from genome assembly GCA_038442645.1 of Agave tequilana. Classification (NCBI taxonomy): domain Eukaryota; kingdom Viridiplantae; phylum Streptophyta; class Magnoliopsida; order Asparagales; family Asparagaceae; genus Agave; species Agave tequilana. The sequence continues at coordinate 60,906 of JAVJIF010033987.1, forward strand.
AAGCTTGCCGAGGCTGCACCTCAAACCAAGAGTTCACAACCGAACTCTAAACCACCGCGAGCACACTTGCCTGCCTCCTCAAAGTACAAAGAAAAGATCTTTGGTGATCACAACACTTTGATCACCTAAAAGCACTCTCACTATAACACTCCTATAGAATGAATAATCAATGGGTTGCTCAAGTGTTTGTGTGAGAAAACAAGGAACGAGATGGTGGAGGAAAACTCAAGAAATTCTCTTTTACACTCTTGATAAAACTTTCCTTTTGATTGGAAATATTTGCCCTCAATTTTGTGGAGAAAAATCTCTGAAAAGAGTAGGAAAAACTGGCTCTAAAAGTCTCCAAAAATCTTGGTGAAAAATAATGCCCAAACCCCCAAATTTATAGGCTAAGAAAAACTAGCCGTTGGGGTTCTGTCAGGCCTAACGGTCGACCGTCCGGTCGGCCGGCTAACGGTCATATTTCAGACCGTTTGAGCCATCGGTCGACCGGGTGGTCGACCGAGCCAGGATACAGAGAGCAATCTCTCTGTCCGGTCGGCCGCCCGACCGTCCGGGACCTTTCCAGAGAGCAGAGCTCTCTGGACGGTCGACCGGGTCGGTCGGCCGGCCATCCTGCAGAACTAGCGTGCACGTCTGTGCACGTCGGTTGACCGGGTCGGTCGACCGACTTCAGCCCTAGTCGACTTGGTCGGTCGACTAGTCGACTTGCTGAAGCCTGGAACAGAAAAACTGGGATTTAAAACTTGGTCTTTTTGGCTCACATAAAATCCCATAAAATACTTAAAAATCTACAAAAATAGTTTTACTAATATACTTTGATAAACAAACATGCTTGCACAAAATCAAGGCATGTTATAAATGATTTGGACTATTTTTGTAAGTTGGAAATATTGGCTCAATTGAAAACTTGTATTTTTTCTAAAACTTGTTTTTCAAACTTCTTCATGATACAAAAATAAGATATTTTGAATTCATTAAAGCATAGTGTGTATGGATATGATCCACTACACAATTAAGATGAAATATCTATGTTTTTGGCATTAAGCTCTAAATATGGTTTTGGTTTAAAACATGTATATAAGAAAACACCAAAAACCAAAATAGTATTCTTCAAAAATGAAAGTCTTTTCTAAACTGAAAATTCTTATATGAAAAGACATTTAAACCAAGAGTGTGTGTGTGATATGTTTTTGAGCAATCCACCAACTATTCTATCCTTTACATTTTATCTAAAAACAAAAATCTTATACCTAGACACAAGTCTTCATCTTCTTGAAGTCTTCACTTGAAGCCTTCTCATCTTCTAGACTTGGTCCAAACACGATCCATAGAGCTAGACTCCTCTTGAGTACTTGATGTGATCTTGATGCACAAGCTCTTGAATCAAACCGTGCTAGCTCCAAAACTTGACTTCAAATCCTTTGTTGAAGCTATGCACCTACTAAGATCTTGATAACAAATCTGTCACTAATTAAACACAAGATCATTAGTACTATAACTACATGAGTTAATCATCATCAAAACTAGAGTGATGGGCCTTTGGGCCAACATATGGGTCATGCTTTGAATCGCTCTTGAACCAAAGACTAGTGATGGCCAGTGATACATGTGAGGCAACTATCACTAAGAGGTTAGCATGTTGGTGGAGTCATTAGTAGTTAGTAGACGTGAGTTTTCTTTCTCTTTCACTTGTTTTAGAAATATACAAAACTACAAAACCATTCTTTTTCATGTTTCTCACTTCTTCGTATTTCACCGTACCTCTCTTTTCATTCTTTACTTTCTTTTCTTTTCATTCTTTAAAACTTTGAAGAACTTTTTAACAAACACGTGAATCAACCGGTAAAGCTTCTATCGCCTCCCGTCCTTATGGATTCTACTCGTTTTAGCCTTTATGCTATAACGGAAGTATCGAGGAAGCCAAAGCGCACACACTAAATCTTCATTTCTAAACATACACTTTTTGTGCGCGGTTTTCTTCCGATCAAATTTTGGCGCCATTGCCGGGGATGGGAACGGTTTGATTTCATAAGTTTGTTAACTTTTCTTCTTTATTTTTTGGTGTGCAGGTTAATTTTAGCATTGCAGAAGTCCACACTTGCTCAAGTGTGGTCGGGTAGCTTCTTGTACATTCATATACTCTGCTGCTAATTTTTGTTTATATTACTTGTACACTGTAAATAATTTTAAGAAGTAAAATACAGAAATTGGATGCTTTAAAATGGTTTAGACATTTGCATCTAGGTACGTATCAATTTTCATTCCAATATACTGTATTTTGTTCTTATGTTGTTGTGATAGGAGGTGTACATATGACATTGCATATAGTATAGGACAAACACTTCAGTGATTTACTCGCTTTTTTGTGTTCATGCTTATCTATATTGCACACTTGCACAAATTTAACTTAAGGGCAACACCCAATACAACATAAGGTGGGGAAGTTATTACCCTCCCTTAGCCCAAAAATCACCTCCCCACTCACACAACCCAAGCCTAATAAAAATTGCTAGACGTTGGCCCTTAGGGACATCCCAGACTCATTTAGGAGATTGACCTAAGGGGAAAATTGTTAGAATTTGACTCTTGCTAAATCGGTGTCTAAGGTTGGGGATTGAGAGGCGAAACCTCGAAGAACAGTGGTTTGGCATAATTAGGCCCGTTGCTCCTGCACGGATACCTCCCACTGATCTTGCCCCTACCTGGCCGATTAACTCGTGGTCAGCTTCCGACAATAGACCCCCCGTGGACAGTCTAACCAGTTAGGAGTCGTTTAGGTCTAAGTCATCCCTAGCATAGGCTTGTTTTCTTTTTCTTTTTCTTTTTCTTTTCTTTGTTGTTTGTTTGTTTGTTTTTCTTTTTTTTGTATATTGTGAAATGGATTTTAACAACAATAATTCTTTCAATCCAAATATAAATTCATATTTCACTCCGACCTCATTTGACTTGGATATCTCCAACCCGGCTATGTACAACATGAACCAACAATATATGCCGAGTTGGGATTTCCGACTCAATATGACCCATATCTCCAATCCTATAACCAAGATTTTCAAAATAGTTTTTACTCTTCACAGAGTCCATGGGGATTCAACTCCCCCGAGTCAAACTTTCAACCACCTTATCCACAATTTTCACAAAGTTCATTCCCCAATTTTGGTTCATCATATACTCCTTTTCATGTTCCACCAACCGAAGAAAAATCTGATTTGGAAAGGAGTATAGAAGAGTCCTTACAACAAATGCAAAATTTGCTCAATTCACAATCCTTCCCATATTAAACTTCACATACTCCTTTTCTAGAGCATCCAATTGATGAAGAATCTGAGTTAGAAAAGCGTTTGGAAGTCTTTTGTGATAGAATGCAAAACATGTTGGACTCCTCATCTCAACCAAATTTTCAAGAGTCCTACTCATCTTTTCTAGTCTCACCTATTCAAAATGAACAAACTTCAATACTGGACTTGAGTATGGAACCCTTGCGTGAGTCTAAGCAGCAACCGCAACATCCGCTGGACCCACAATTTCACCATAATTTCTAAAATCGTCTTCCATACTCATCTTTTCAAGAAAAACCAACTATAAAAAGTATGGAAGACATGATTCAGACTCAACATTCTGTTACCCTGTCTGTCAGTAGGTTAGACTCAATAATGAGCGATCTGATCAATGAGAGCGAGGAAAATCTTTCTTGTCAACCATTGACCAATCCTTATATCCCTAACTCTACTGATTGGACCCTTGAATCATGTCATTTTGGGAATCCAGATTCAATTTCAGAGCACACATTTAAACTTGACGAATCTCCAAGTTATGAAAGTCGCCTGGACATTTTGACAAGTTATCCCTTTCCTGAAATTGAAATTAAACCTGAATGTGATCCCGAACCTCATGTTAGTAATTCCATTTCACTTTTTGGTTCAATAATGACCCCGATATCCTTACCAAATTTTTTCTCTATTCTGGAGTTAACATTGAATCCTGTACCAGTACACCGTGAAATGGAATCACCAATCTCTTATGATCACACTTCATTAATTCGGACAGTGTGTGAACATCAATTCTTTGGTCTGGACCCTATTTTTGAACCAATTTCGACTCTCATTGTTGACTCTCGACTTGATCTGAGTCAACTTTCCGAGTTGGTATCGATTTTTGTTCCTGTTCCATTTGAGTCCAAATCAATTATCTCTCAAAATCACACTTCATTGTTGGACAAGAATGTTGAAGAAAATGACTCAATAATTATTTTTGAAAATTTGAAATTAGATGGGGATAAAATTTTCAATAAGACCATTCAATCAATCATTCTTTTATTGGGTCATGTTAAAAAGGTTATTGGTGGGTTCCTGCATGATCCACGCTATTTTGATTGGGTAGCAACGCTTGGCCCAATCAAACCACCACCGGAGCCACCCCCTTGAGGTAATCTTCCTTCCCTCTCCATTTGTTTCATGTATTTACACATTCACGATGCATTGAGGACCATGCATGAGATAAGTGTGGGGGAGGGTTTACTAACATAGCTAGTTTTACATTTTCTTTCTTTTACACTTCTTTTTAAATAAAATTTTTAAAAAAAACTCTTTTCTTTTCTTTTTACAAAACTTTTTGAATTAAGAGAAATAGTTTTGATCCATTTTTAAGAAAATTAAGATTATCTTAGGAATTAGTAAGACCTAAAATTATGAAATTTTAAACCAAGTCAAAATAATAGATCTTGTTTAAATTTTAGGATAAGAAAGTAAGATTGAAAAGATAATTTGATCTTGAATTTTTTGTCTTAGATTTATGCACTTCACACTTACACAATTTTTGGATTAAAATAAAGACTGAAAATGCCATAAAAACATATTGGAAACAAAAAAAATGATGATGATAGTAAAAATCACTTATTGAAGTTGGGTAATTATGCCTCAAGAAGCATAATTATTCACACTTAAAACAGTAGACAAAAGTAAAATAATCTCCTTTAGTTTTGTGGCCTTGTTTACTCAAGTCCTTAAGTCCGAGGGATGTTTTCTCATCTGGTGCCCTAAGACTATCTGGTTTGGGAGTCACCGGCTAAAGGCTCACTACCCGGGTAAATAAGAAAGCCTAAGAAAACTAAGGGAAGAAAAATAAATATATATATATAATAATATAAACAAATGGCATGAAAGTTAGAGTTGATATCCCAAAGACCTTCACTACTCACAAAGTGCATATTTTTCTAAGAGTTTTATGAAAGATCAAAGAGTCAATTCAATTTTAAATTCTTACATTTAATTTATAATAAGATTTTTTGCATTTTGACTTAGTTTAAGAAAGAACAATTTCTGGTTAACCTCTGACCTTGGATCACTTATATTTTCACAAAAATACTTCAAAACTTTTCTCTATTTTCAAAAAAAAAGAAAAAAAAGAAGAAAGCGTTTTCAAAAATACTAACATTTGATTTCTTTCTTTATAGCTTTTGTGGGTGTAATCCGCTGAAAACCTTCAGGAGACAAAACTCCTCTTCTAGGGGAAACTTAGAGGTTTAACGGCTTATTGCACATGCTCAGTGCAATCGCGTCACCTGCGAAAGTGGTGTAATAACTTCTTAGTTTTTTGTTTTGCTCGGGACGAGCAAAAGATAAGTGTGGGGGGTGTGATTAGTTTCTAATTTTGCATAATTTGTATCACATCTTCACATTAATTTCATATTAAATTCTGCTAATAAAGTTTTGCTTGCTTGATTCTAGGTCCATGGTGTGCAATGAAGAAGAAGACCCTAAAACCACCATTTAATTTGTGATTAAAGGCCTATTAAAGATAGTCATTGACCTAGAGAGCTGATTCTGTCAAAATCAGGGGCTGCAAACCAGAAACCGGGCACAGGGTCTGACAGGGGACAGAAGGGACCGCGCGCGGCCCCAGTATGGCCGCGGCGCGCGCCGCATTTTGGGCCAGGGCTTGTCCCCTGGCCCCCCTCTTCCCTGGTGGCTATAAATACCCCCATGGGGTTCCAGAGTTGGAGATATTCAGAGTTTTAGTAGTAGTTTCATTTCCATTTTATAGTTTAGGGTAGTGTAGTGTAGTTTTGCTTCTTTTTCCTCCCTTGTATTTTTCATTTCTTGTAGATCTTGTATTAGGGAGAGAGAGTGGTACATGTTGGGAAGCAAGAGTGCTTGTAATAGAAGGTGACAATCTATGAAAGGTGCTCTCTTATCTTATCTTTGTTTTCTTCTCTCTAATCTCTTTTACATGTGTAGCTAGTCTTTTCTCTCATGGCAACTAACTACTAACCACCAACTTGCTAACTTCTTTTATGATAATCCACATGAATCTAATAGCTTCGTTTTGGCCTTGCTCTTGCAAGAGTCATTGATGACTCATGATGATGGATCTAACACTCTAACTTCCTAACAACTAACAAGCTAACATTACTTTACTTCATGCTTGCTCTTATTGGGTTTTGATGATTTAAGTGTAGCTTGCACTTGTTTGTTGAGTTGGGTTGTGATGAGTTACATATGGGTCATGCTTTGAATCGCTCTTGAACTAAAAACTAGTGATGGCCAATGATACATGTAAGGCAACTATCACTAAGAGGTTAGCATGTTGGTGGAGTCATTAGTAGTTAGTAGCCGTGAGTTTTCTTTCTCTTTCACTTGTTTTAGAAATATACAAAACTACAAAAACCATTCTTTTCCATGTTTCCCACTTCTTCGTATTTCACCGTACCTCTCTTTTCATTCTTTGCTTTCTTTTCTTTTCGTTCTTTAAAACTTTGAAGAACTTTTTAACAAACACGTGAATCAACAGGTAAAGCTTCTATCGCCCCCCGTCCTTGTGGATTCGACTCGTTTTAGCCTCTATGCTATAATGGAAGTATTGAGGAAGCCAAAGCACACACACTAAATCTTCATTTCTAAACATACAATTTTTGTGCGCGGTTTTCTTCCGATCAGCCAGCAAGCGCCGACCAGACACTGGCTGGCGCCGGCAGCCCAGAGAGGAGGGGTGAGGTTGTAGGTGATGGTGGTTTTGGTGGTGTATGAAGATGGTGAAGGTGGTGGCTGTGGTGGTGGAATTTGGGAGGAGGTGGTGGAGATGGAGGAGGAGGTGGAGACGGGTGAGTTGGAGGTGGTGGTGGATGTGATGATGGTGGAGAGGGTGGTGGTGGAGAAGTTGGTGAAGGTGGAGATGAAAATGGTGATGTTAATGATGTTGGTGATTGAAGAGGGGGAGGAGAAGGAAGTTGTAAGGGGTGGCGCACCGGTCGCCGTGGCTTCATTGGCGGCAGAGGAGGCACCGATCTTAGTGGAGAGAGGGAGTGAGTGGGAGGAAGAATTGGAGAGAGATCTAGAGAGAATAGGGGAAGAGAGAGTGAGTATTTTGTGGAGAGGGATGGAGATGGTAAGAGAGAGGAAGAATTTGAGAGAGAAAGAGATGGGAGAGGGGGAGACATCTGAACAAATACACATAGAGGGGTGAATAAGTATAGTGGTAATCTAATGACAAAAGATGCGGAATTAAAATTTTACACTAACACACAATGTATAATCAAGAGTGAGTTCGAATTCCCAGTGAATGACTCTGGAACTTCTCCGCACGATTCCTCTAAATTATGAGTAGAGGTGCTTCAATAGCTCTCTTGATTGAATACTAGTATGAGTACACAAACTATATCAAGCATGTATAAATATGAGCAAGAATAACAATGCAAGATATAAGGAGAGTAGAGAGTTGAGAGAGAAAGATCTAAACACAAACACCAAGATATTTTTTGAGGTTCGAGCCACTGCTCTACGTTCCCGCCTTAACACAGAAGAATTTTCACTATCCACTAAGGATCTTCCACAAAAGGACCTTCACCGAGAAATTACAATGAATACAAACAAAAAGTATACAACTCCAACTTTCACACCTCTACACAAGAGAGGAGGCACTAAGCCAAGCACAAAGCAAAAAAAAAGATTACAACTTGGTGATCACTTAGATCACTAACAAAGACTTGGTGCTTACAAAGATCACAAACAAAACACCTCTCACAATACAAGATCCTAGAGGAAAGATTTTGAATTGATAGCTCAAGTATGTGAGTAAACAAAGTTTTTGAAAAAGAAAACATAAAGAAAACTCTTGGAAAAAACTTCTTGATAGATGAAGAAATGAAGAACAAAACTAGAATTCCCAAAACTTGATTTTCTAAAACTTTGAAACACATAAAGATAGAGAATTTGAAGCTCAAAAACTTATTTTAAAAACTTGCTGAAAACTCAATTGAAGTGGGGAAAATTTGGCTCTTGAAAATCTTGCCAAAAGTTGGCCAAATGAACCCTTTATATAGAGGTTTAGAAACTAGCCGTTAGGGGCTGAACACAGGCCAGATTGGCCTGTCGGTTGACCAGCCGGTCGACCGACCAAGGGTCATTTTTCTGACCATTGGGGTTGTCGGTCGACCGCCCGTTCACAACACCTAAGTCAAGCTCTGTCAGATGATCGGTCGGTCGACCGCGACCCAACAGAGACAAACTGTCTCTCGGTCAGTCAACCAGGTCGGTCGACCGCTATGGGCTCGTGCACATTGTGCCAGCCGGTCGACCAGCCGGTCGACTGAGCCTTGCTTCGGTCGACCGGTCGGTCGGCCGAGAGCAGCCCAAATCCAAATATTAAAGTTTAAACTCTAGCTCCAAAAACCCATAATAAAATCAATTAAATCTCAATAATTCTACAAAATAAGTTCATGTAAATAAATTAAAGTCCAAATATGTGAAAAATCAACACATATTACAAACATTTGAGCTATTTTTGAGGCATAGTAATTAAAGCTTAAAACAAAAACGATATTTTTCAAATATCAAACTTTGAGTTGAAAATTCGATTTCTCTAAAATTTGTATAGATATAAAAACAAAATATTTGAAATACATTTGAAGTATAGTATGTGTGGATAAAATTCAATACACGTAATAAATGATATATACTTGATTTTCACAATAAATACCAAAATAAGTTTTGATAAAAACAGAACTTAAACATATGAACTAAATACATCAAAATAAGTTTTTTTAAATATATGTGAACCATTAATGTATATGGATGAAATCCAATATACATATAAACTATGTAACTTCTTTTGATGAAATCTATTTATGAAAACAAAGGATTTATACTTGAAATATTGAAACTTAAAAACTATATTCATGATAAACCTAAAACACATAGAAGTAAGTTTTTATAAACCATATAAGCTCTAATATGTGTAGATAGAATCCAACACATATATAAACTATGAAACTTATTCTATTGAGATGTAAATCATGTAAACATAAATTCTTGAAATTAAAATGGTTAATCTGAAAACCAAAAACTATAAACTTGTGTGTGTATATACTTGAGCAACTCAAAGCTATTCTATCCTTACACAAGATCTAAACAAAATATCTAAACAAGCCTAGATACAAGTCTTCTTATAGACCTTCTCCAAGACGACTCACGATCCAAAGAGCTTGACTCCATCCCGAGTACTTGATGTGATCTTGAAGCGTGAGCTTTTGATTAACACGTGATAGCTTCAGATCTTAACTTCGTGTCCATTATAGAAGCTAAATACCAATAATGATCATGACCTATACCTGAAACTTAATAAATATAAAATCATTAGTAACATAACTTCATAAGTTAGTCATCATAAAAACTAGGGTGAAAGGCCTTTGGGCCAACAAGTTCTTTCGCTGGCCAGGAAGAAGAAGAAAGAAAGAAAAAATAGAAAAATAAAGAAGAAAGAGAATATGTGACGCCCCGATCCCGGCGATACGGGGACGTCACTGCAACGTATATACGTAAGTCCGAAGTACCTTCCCGTATATACGCTAAGCATCAGTACAGACAAGAATCAGAGTACGGAAGCAAATGGTGCATTATACATTCCAATACATATATACAATTACAGAATTATCACCAGTAGTGATCTAATATTACATGAATATCATATCACTAATATGCGCAAATGCGGGAATACAAGCAGATGTACAAGAGTAAAACAGCATAAAGGTACTCACGAGTTTAAAAAGGAAAACTCGAGAGACTCACAGGGGGCCTGGAAGGATGTGGCTCAGGACGGTCGGCTGGAGGTCCACGCTACCGCTGCGCTACTCTGATCAGCAAAGGGAGAAATCCACACGCTCCGGGCTCCAGGACCTGGACGTGAGAATCCAGGGGAGTCAAATGATACTCCCCAGGCGAGTGTAGAAGCAAAACCAAGTGGTGAAGCAGGGTGAGCACAATAATGCATATATCAAGTAGGAAATACTCAGGAGGCAGATAGGATAGAGCAGGTAAGAATAGATATGGCATGATAATCATAAAACAGGAAATCAGAATAAAACCAAGGACGAGCTACAAGGTAGTCATATCATAATACTCATAAAACATGAAATCCGATATAAAGTCCGGGAAAAGCAAATACGGTAAGGCACAGCACAAATTCATAGCTATTTAAGATGTAGGCTTTGGTATGCGTCCCATTCCACATACCTCTACTTACAACTTAAAGAGCCGGTTATTATGACACTTTATTATTACTCGTCTTACCCATATATCTAGGTATGTGGCTCGGTGTACGGCCAACTCACATACATCCATATATAAGCAAGTCGAGGTTGTTATTGGAAACAGCGGTTGTATCGACGAACTATGTTTACAGTGGGTCCCGTGCATACCCGGGACCACGGTCACAGGGTGTTCCGTTGCATGGTAACGGAACCAGCCGCAAGGCCTATCAGGAGGGACTTATGTATGCCCTATCAATCAGGAATAAGGGAGCCAGCTCTCCCCTCGGTCCCCTGGAGTACCACAGGTCAGACCGGAAATATAGTGCACAACCTAAAGCCACTGTAAACACGAACACATATCGATATCCGCATATTTCCCCCGACCCAATACAAGTTGGTCCATTTTAAGATTCAATAGTTTAATTATCACCTTACGGGAATAATCAGGAATTAGGCATGATCAGGAAATTAGGAGTACATAAGTACTATATAGTCAGGTCACTGCATGTAAAGTAGGAAACAGGTCCCTGATCATGATACAAGATAATAAGGTCAAGTTCCCGTAAAGGTAATAATTACAAGTCAAGTTATCATGCTGGGTGTAAGGTGATAGCATGATAGGATGGTGATAATGAATAAGCAACCAAACATATAAGAGATTGATAATAATCAGGGGTAAGTTATGTCAAGAGATTGATAATAGTCTGGGTAAGTCAGGTCATACCAAGAGGGTCTAGCCAAATAGTAGTATGTCAGGTGGTCAGGTGGTATACACTAGATGGTCAGGTGATATACATGTGTTAAAAGGAAGCATGCAACTAACAAGTCTGAAGTAGTAGTAGGGCAAGTGTAAACATAACAGTAATCCAAAGTCCAACGACCACGAAGGGTCGGCCACGCATGGTATAAGCAATAAAAGACGTAGCACATGAAATAAAATACATGAAAGCTAAAGCGAGAACATGCGCATAATCAATGAAATAAGAAGTAAGAGGGTAGCGAGTGAGAACACTCGCCTGAGTCACCAATATACCGAAATATCCGAAATCCACGGAAGCTTGGGATGCGCCACAAAACCTGATATAAATATGTAGAGGGAAGAGGAGAGAGAAAGAATTAGAGAGAGAAAGAGAGGTTTAGAGAGAGAAAGTCTAGAGAGAGAAAATGGGATTTTTAGAGAGAGAAAGTGTAGAGAGAGAAAGTCTAGAGAGGGAAAGGGATTTCTAGAGAGAGAAAATGTAGAGAGAGAAAGGGATATCCTAGAGAGAGAAAATGGGGATTTTTAGAGAGAGGAAACCTAGAGAGAGAAAGTGGGAATTTTTAGAGAGAGAAAGTAGAGAGAGAAAGAGAAGGAGAGAGAAAAAGAGAGGAGAGAGAAAATCTGGAGAGAGAGAGAGGTTGCAGTGAGAGAGAATGAGAGAGAGAGGGAGATGAGAGAGAAGAGGGAGATGAGAGAGAGAGAGGGAACAGTGAGAGAGAATGAGAGAGAGAGGGAGATGAGAGAGAAGAGAGAGATGAGAGAGAGAGAGGGAACAGGGGGCAGCAGGGCTGCTGCCCCCCTCTCAGCACAGGGGCCGCCGGCGGCGGTCCTGGCCGCCGGCGCGCCCAACAGAGAAGGAGAGAGGGGAGGCCGCGCCTCCCCTCCACACAAAGTGGCCGCCGGCGGCTGTCCGGGCCGCCGGCGTGCCCAATCAGAGGGAGAGAGGGGAGGCTGCGCCTCCCCTCCACAGACAGGGGCCGCCGGCGGCGATCCTGGCCGCCGGCGTGCTCAACAGAGAGGGAGAGAGAGGAGAGTGAAGGGGAGAAGAGAGGGGGAGAGAGGGAGATCTGAGAGAGAGAGAGAAGGGGGAGGGGAAACTGGCCCCCTTCTCCGGCCAGTGGCCGCCGGCGGCGGTCCTGGCCGCCGGCGAGGCCAACAGAGAGAGAGGGAGAGGGTCGGCGGCGGTCGCTGGGCGCCAGCAAGAGAGGAAGGAGAGAAGAGGAAAAAAGGAAAAAGGAAAAAGAAAAAAGAAAAGGAAAAAGAAAATAGAAAAGAAAATAAAAAAGGATGGGAGATGATGTGATGGGAGAGGAGTTGGTGGATGATGTGATTGGGGGAGTGGGGTGAGTCAGTTTGACCGTTGACTTTTGGGGAAGGAAAAAGAAAGGAAATGGAGAAAGATAGAGAAAGAAATAATATTATTAAAATAGGGTAAAAATCCGACTGTTTCGGAATCGTTCCGAAAAATCCTCAAAAATAGAAAATAATATTTTAAGATGCTCGGTGAAATCGGATTCGAGAAATTTAATGTAGATTTCAAATTAAAAATCCTGGAATCTTCCGGCGATACCGGTCAACACCAAAACCGGTGAATTTTCGATAAATTCTGAAAAATCTCAAAAAATGAATTTAGATAGAAAATGATATTATAAGATGTATCGTGAAAGCCGTTTTAAGAAATACTTTATAGTTTTAAAACTAAAAATCCCGGAATCAGTTACCTACCGACTCCGATGGAATTTTCATAAAATCATAAAATCCTCAGAAAAAGAATGTAGGTAGAAAATATGATTCTAAGGAATAATGTCTAAAGGATCATTTAGAAATTCCTAGCTGTTTGTGAAATAAAAATACTGGAATCGGTTATCTACCGACTCCGGTGGAATATCCATAAATTCGTAAAATCCTCAGAAAAAGTATTTAGATAAGAAATGTGATTCTAAGAAATAATACCTAAAGGACCTTCTAGAAATTCCAAGTGGTTTGTGAATTAAAAATCCGGGAATCGGTCAGCGGCACTGGCCGACACCGGTTTTGAAGAAATTCATTTTAATTCCAGAAAAATCTAGAAAATCATAGAAAATATATAATAATGGAAAATGATATTTAAAACTAAAATCGGTCAATTCTAATTATCAGAATGTCTAAATCGAGCAATACTCTAGGATCGGGCCTTCGGTTCAGACTAGGGCTGACTCCGAATCCACGAATCCAAATCCAAGACAAAACAGTCATAAAAGGAATTCATAATACAGAATAAATACAGGAAACAAATCGAAAAAATACGACCGAAAATCTGAATACGCAACTAAGTACGTATTCCGGGAACGGGGTATTACAGAATAAAAGGTGAAGGGAGAAGATATTTGGGGGGTTGTGTGGAGGAGAAAAAAGGGAAAAAGAAAAAGAAAAGAAAAAGAGAAAAGTAGCGGTGGAAAAAATGGAAAAAAAGAAAAAAGAAGAAGAAATTATTAGGATAAAAATCCTAGATCTAGAAAAACACCGGAAAAGCCGAAAAAATAGAGTAACTTGAAAAGATTCCAAAAATTCACAAAAATAGATAATATTATATTAAAGACTATGTTTAAATCAGATTCAAGAAATTTAATCCCATTTTTAAATTAAAAATCTTGGAATTTACCAGCAATACCGATCGACACCAAATCCGGTTGAATTTTGATAAATTCAAAAATCAACAAAAATGCTTTAAGATAGAAAATACAATTCTGAAGAATAATATGAAAGCAGTTTCTAAAAATTCAACTCTATTTGAAAATTAAAAATCTGAAAATCGATCGGCAGCACCGGTCACACTAATTTTGAAGATTTTGTAGAATAATTCAGAAAAATTAAAAAATATCATGATAAATCTAAAATATTAGAAAACAGTGTTTGAAACTGAAATTGATTAAATTTGATAACAAAAAAGGTCAAACAATCAGTACATTGGGATCGGGTCCCTATTTCAGATTAGGACTGACTCTGAGTCTGAAAATGCGGATGTGATACGAAATGATAAATTAAATAATTACAAAACAAAAATAAATATGGGAAAAATCAAAAGAATAAAATCAAAAAATTAAATATGTATCTGAGCATGTATTTCGAGAATAGGGTGTTACATTCTGCCCGTCTTACAAAAATTTCGTCATTGAAATTTCGATAAGGGTCAGATGAACACAGAGAAGATAAGAACGAGAATTATACCAACTAAGATATGATTAACTAAGGGTAACACTCATAACTGACTGATCAATAAACTCGAGACCTAGACATCTTTTATACCTCCTGCTGTATAAACTTCTGATGGTGCCATACCATTACTGATCTGATAACTGTTTAATAAGAGAATTCTATCTGACGAAGATAATTAAGAATCTAAATGTTCAATTAGATTGCCTGATCTATCTGTGAATGATAAGATAAGCTGAATATAAGAAGAGTCTCTAGACTTCTCTGAAGACTTTATCAGAACTGCGATATGAATCTCGTGACTTTGTCCGACATAATAATAACCAGAATACCGCGTAGTCGAACTATCTTTCTTATATAATTATCTGTCAGAACCTATTGTAAACTGACCTACTCTGAATAATATGAAATGAGCTGACTTCAAAACTAGTCAAACTTTCACCGTTTTAATCTATGGTAGGCATGAACTATTCCTGACAAGGAATCTATAATAAGTTTACCAGACGTTTCGCATGTTTTCTAAATCATAATATCAAAAATAAAGAAAAACCTGATAACTTATCACAATTAAGTAAAGAAAAATCAACAATAATAACAAATTCTGAACGTTGGACGTCAATTACTCTGAAAAGCATAACTAAGAACTCATAATAACTACCCTCTGAATGATGACCCAACTGTAAATTAAATATCTAGAGAACACCCAAGTCCTGCAAGATTATCTGGATAGATCGTCAATAAAGATTATGACAAGTTAGTTTAGATGCAATGAAAAAACCTGGTTCGTTAAATCCATGAAAATACGTTAGGCAGGAGAAATTCAGCAAACGAGGCTAGAGTGCTAAACACTGTCGAAACTAGTCATGAGCGAAGCCTGCCCAGATGGGGCCATTGCATAATACAGCGTCAGGCGCTAAGCACTAAGGTGCGGCGGAGCAAACGCTCTGCGAGGCTCGCACTTGGTGAGGCTTGCACGGTGAAGACAGTGCGTAATACAGCGCTAAATGCTAATTACCAGGGAGCAGCAAAGCTCAAATCTGGTTTAACTCGCGCATGGCTAGAACACGACTCTCGCTTGGTGAGGCTAGTGGGTTTGTGATTCACCAAATTCATAAAGATTGCTGGGCGTTGTGGCTCCGAATGACATGATCAAGATTTCATAATAACCGAGATGAGTCCTGAACACTGCCTTCTGAATGTCCCTGAGCTCTGTGAAGTTGATAGAAAAGGTCATAATCATTCTTGGAGAAATATAAAATAATAAAAAAACAGTAGCTCTGTCTGACAGAAGTCCTGATTTTGGAAACTCATTTCATACTAATGCCTCTTCTGTAGTGGTACGGGTCTATCTGATTATATAAGTAATGACTATCCCACTTTCTGTACTGATCTCCATGATGCGTATATACATATAAGAATAGAATGTGAACCTGAAGAATTATCCGATATAAGACAATACGGTGTATCAGAATCAGAGAATGCGAGAATAGGGTGATAGTGAATCACATCTGTCCTGCCATTACCGTACTAGTCTACCCATATATTAAGTTGGTATAAAGATGATGGAAACCGAGATAGAAAAAAGATGGAAGGAATTCAAAGATCAAAGGAAGGATGATCAAGAAGAAATAAATGACTATGCACATGTAGTTGGATTATATAATCAGGACTCATGTATTCCAGTTGCAAATTTCTTTACCATTAATTTGGCGACTGGTTGTGTAATATCCCCTAACTAATAATACTGTATTTCTCCCTTTATTAATTTTATTTAGATTTACTTATTATTATTGATTAATTTATTTTATACATTTGTATAAATAAATGTGCATACATATTAAGTGTATATGTTTGATTTACATTTATACTAGTATATATATGTATGTATATACATACGTATATACATGGGTGTATACGCGTGTGTATGCATGTGTATACATGTATACGTGTTATGTACGTATGTATATTATATGTATATATATAAGTGTATGTATTTATATTAATACGTGTTGGTATTTATTTAAGTATGCATGTATGTTGGTGTATGCGTATACTTGTATACATATATTTGCGGGTGTACACGTATGTTTATGCGTGTATGTTGTGGAGTGTATACGTATACGAGGGTATGTTTATGCGAATTCTTATATTTGGTTGCGTGTTGCAGCGCTTCGGATCCGTTTGGTGAGATCCGAACCCAGCTACAGGAGACCCAGACCCGATCCAGAGTTGTGCCCGTTGTGGACCCGATACCATGGCGATTCGAAGACCGGCTCATGTGATGATCCGTAGATCAATACCGGTTCGTACAGTGAAGACCAGATGGCGATTTGATTTCGAAACCGCGTCATTTCATGTGTGTGTTTGTTCTTATGTCATTTTCTTCTTTACCGTTATTGTGTTTTATTCGTATTATTTCATGTGACTTTATATTATATTTTACCAGTTTGACTTGTTGTATCACTTCAAGAGACATTAGTGATTGTTCACCTTATTTGTGTAATTGATATGGGCTTGTATCAGTATCATTTCATGTGTTGGTAAATCGCCGTTGTTGACTTAGGCCTAGTATTGATATACCGTAGATCGGACTTGGCCTTGTAACTGACCTAGCTGTGATAAATCTTAGAATATGAACATATTGATCTTGAGGTGGATTGATTCATGACTGAGGTTAGAGATTCATGTGAAGTAATTGTCGGACAAATTATTTGGTGACTATTCTGACTAGAATTCTTTTGGATATTTAGGACGTGTTAGACATGATGTTGCTTTATGGATAGATTGTTTTACCGATAAATAGATATATATATGGATATAATACCCTTGACGCTAGTGTATACGATGAGACTGACTTCTGAACTGTTATGAGCTATTATTGTTGGATTGTCGCATTGGTGAGTTTGACTGATATAGTGATGACCTTGTTGATATTGACTACTAGATATAGAGGTGATCTAGATTCCATGGTGATCGAGGATATTACACTTCTTAGTTACGATCTTGATTGATTTGATATCGATGATTGAATAAATAGGAGATCTTTATTTATAAAATGAAATCTTGGACATGAACCTGTCGGTAGACTCGATTGGATTGGAGTTGATTTGGGAGTTGAGGAATAGACGTTGATTGGGTTGACTTGATTTGGCTTGGTGGATTTTTAAATATGTGTACCTGATATGTTACTTGACTTTGGGATCCTATGATTGACCTTGATAGAGTGAGAGTATGTGATAATCTTGATCGAATTGAAATATGAGAATTTGATTATATGTACCAGAGCATGTAGTATTGCAGTTATTGAGATTTGGACATATCGGTGACTCAGAGAATGTATATATCGATGACTTGAGGATCAGAGTAGATTGATAGGAAGAGACTGATTATTGATATATTGAGACAGTGGTTTATTGTACCAGATTACTCGATAGGGATTGATACTTGATGTTCACGATGATTGTATAGAGACTGTTGGTTGATGGATTAGTTACTATTGTATTTTAGTGCAGATGGATATGAGACATTGACCGGTTCTAGATGAGACTATCTATTGAGTAATATTCGAGCTTATTATTGTATTCATGTTATTGAAAGTTACTGGGAAAATATTGTCAGATCGTAACACTTTCATTGTTCCATTGTTCTACCGTTTACACGGTAATATTGTTCACATTGTTATTGTTACTGTATCGTCCCAGTAATTGAAATAACATGGAGATTGATTGTTATAAATAATAATATAAATTGACAACTTACACTGGGATTGGGGAAGTTAATGGAGGAGACAATGTCTGTATTTTGGGTGGACCTAAGATACAGGTTGCACAACCGAGATACAGTTCCACTGCAGGGTTCCGGGGGATGACTGACATCCAGTATTGTTTATATTGTCATTGTTATTGACACATTGTTATTGTTATTGTTATTGACTACCTAGCGGTAGGACCTGGTTCAGCGCCAGGTGATTGGGTCGTGGTTTCGGGTATGTACGGAACCCACCTAAAGCATGAACAATGTCTCTTCCACTAATTTCAATAACTTAGGACCCTGATTGACACGTGTAGTAGGCGTAGTATGGGATGCGTCTATTACAGGTGGCAATTGGTGTTTGCTGACATAATAAATGATAATAAATTGTTTATAGCATATTATGACTGACTATAATCACCTGACTTTATGTATATATAACTATGATAGACATATGATTGTACACATGACCAGATTTGTATACCAGACTAGTGACATATGCTAGGTTACACATTTTGACATTAGTTGTTCCTTTTATCATGATATCAGTTATATATTGTTCATGACTTTATTTTAATATTAGTTATTATGTTATCTTATATTTCAGTTTATCATGTTATTGCTTATGTTACTGTTATGCACGAGCACCTTTCTCTTTGTACACATTCATTAGGTCGCTTCTGACGACCCTGGATTCGCACGTCCAGGGTATTGGATATTTTTATATTGTTCAGGTGTTCGTGTGATCGTACGCTTCGCGAGGAGATTGGAGTTTCTCCCTTTTGATTCTGGTATTCTTGCCTCTTATTATTCCTGTTTCTATATTTTTCTTGATTTCATGTATATCAGATTCAGTCTTTATTCCAGTCCTTTTATATGATATCATGCGTGGGTGCTTATATGTAATATTGCAGTGATCGTTGATATATTATGGTTTAGATTTATAGCTTGTTCAGGTCACTTTAGGCTTAGCGTGTATGCGTGGGGTATTTTCCTCGCGTATATACGTCGCCGACTCTCGTCGCGACTCCGTCTTCATGTATTTTAGGAAGCGGGGGCGTGACAGGGTTTTTGTGATATCAAAGCCAGGTTCGACATAAAACGGACTTGATTCTTACTGATAACATGAAAACAAGTTATAATTACACTGCAATATACATATACTATCCAATGATATTGACTCCACTTAGAATTGACTGTCCTCCCTTTGAAAATCTATCTCTTTGATCTTTCGATCTCTCTGATTGCATCTCTTCTTCTAAAGTAATCTTAGTTCCATCTTGATTCCTATTCCTCTTGTCGATTCTATTTTCTGATTATGTTTCTTGGAATTGGTCACTCCATGTTGAAGCTGGTAGTAGAGATCAGAGCGCGCAGCGGAATCGTGGTATCCCAGCGAGGCGACGTGGAAACTTATTTGTTTTCTCTCTGAATTTTGATTCTCTTATCATTCCCTACTTTATTGAAATTTCGAGGACGAAATTTTTAATAAGGTGGGTAGAATGTAATATCCCCTAACTAATAATACTGTATTTCTCCCTTTATTAATTTTATTTAGATTTACTTATTATTATTGATTAATTTATTTTATACATTTGTATAAATAAATGTGCATACATATTAAGTGTATATGTTTGATTTATATTTATACTAGTATATATATGTATGTATATACATACGTATATACATGGGTGTATACACGTGTGTATGCATGTGTATACACATATACGTGTTATGTACGTATGTATCTTATATGTATATATATAAGTGTACGTATTTATATTAATACGTGTTGGTATTTATTTAAGTATGCATGTATGTTGGTGTATGCGTATATTTGCGGGTGTACACGTATGTTTATGCGTGTATTTATGGAGTGTATACGTATACGAGGGCATGTTTATGCGAGTTCATGTGTTTGGTTGCGTGTTGCAGCGCTTCGGATCCGTTTGGTGAAATCCGAACCCAGCTACAGGAGACCCAGACCCAATCCAGAGTTGTGCCCGTTGTGGACCCGATACCATGGCGATTCGTAGACCGGCTAATGGAATGATCCGTAGATCAATACCGGTTCGTGCAGTGAAGACTAGATGGCGATTCGATTTCGAAACTGCGTCATTTCATGTGAGTGTTTGTTCTTATGTCATTTTCTTCTTTACCGTTATTGTGTTTATTCGTATTATTTCATGTGACTTTATATTATATTTTACCAGTTTGGCTTGTTGTATAACTTCATGAGACATTAGTGATTGTTCACCTTATTTGTGTAATTGATATGGGCTTGTATCAGTATCATTTCATGTGTTGGTAAATCACCGTTGTTGACTTAGGCCTAGTATTGATATACCGTAGACCGGACTTGGCCTTGTAACTGACCTAGCTGTGATAAATCTTAGAATATGAACATATTGATCTTGAGGTGGATTGATTCATGACTGAGGTTAGAGATTCATGTGAAGTAATTGTCGGACAAATTATTTGGTGACTATTCTGACTAGAATTCTTTTGGATATTGAGGACGTGTTAGACATGATGTTGCTTTATGGTTAGATTGTTTTACCGATAAATGGATATATATATGGATATAATACCCTTGACGCTAGTGTATGCGATGAGACTGACTTCTGGACTGTTATGAGCTATTATTGTTGGATTGTCGCATTGGTGAGTTTGACTGATATAGTGATGACCTTGTTGATATTGACTACTAGATATAGAGGTGATCTAGATTCTATAGTGATCGAGGATATTACACTTCTTATTTACGATCTTAATTGATTTGATATCGATGATTGAATAAATAGGAGATCTTTATTTATAAAATGAAATCTTGGACATAAACCTGTCGGTAGACTCGATTGGATTGGAGTTGACTTGGGAGTTGAGAAATAGACGTTGATTGGGTTGACTTGATCTAGCTTGGTGGATTTTTAAATATGTGTACCTGATATGTTACTTGACTTTGGGATCATATGATTGACCTTGATAGAGTGAGAGTGTGTGATAATCTTGATCGAATTGAAATATGAGGATTTGATTATATGTACTAGAACATGTAGTATTGCAGTTATTGAGATTTGAACATACCGGTTACTCAGAGGATGTATATATCGATGACTTGAGGATCAAAGTAGATTGATAGGGAGAGACTGATTATTGATATATTGAGACAGCGGTTTATTGTACCAGATTACTCGATACGGATTGATACTTGATGTTCACGATGATTGTATAGAGACTATTTGTGGCACCCCGATCCCGCGGTTACGGAGACATCACTGCTACGTATATACGTAGGTCGAAAATACCCTCACGTATATACGCTAAGCATTAGTACAGGCAAGAATCAGAGGCGAAAGTACAGTGGTAATATACATTCCAACACAAAATAGTACAAGTACATGGTCAACACAGAGAGTGATAAAATATTACAGGAATATTACATCACCAGAAGATATAAAAGTACAATACATGTGTTGAACCTGCTCTGATACCAATTGTTGAACCTGTTCTGATACCAATTGTTGGTCCCGAGATGATGCCAAGTATGGATCTAATATACAAAGTCAACACTCACACAAGAATATTAGTGTTAAAGAAATAAACGTACTTGCAATAAGGAAAATAAATCACAGAAAAGTTAAGCAAACGCAAACACGAGTGATTTATCCTGCTTCGGTCCTCGTGACCTACATCCAGTCCCCAAGCCACCCGCTTGAGATTTTCCTTTAACCTTGACTTTGTACACCCAAAATCAACACCTTGTATCCCACTTGACAAATCCCTTTTGCAAATGTATACAACTCTTCTTACAACCAAGAAGACCACAATACCTTGTACAACTTCTCTTCTACACCAAGAAGACGCTCTTGTACAATGCTTCCTTTGAGTGATTACGAACTTTCCTATAAGCCTTGATTCAGTATGTGATCGTGGACAAGGGCTATTACAGATGGACTTTCAGAGATCTTCACTTAGGAGTAGGAATTTGGTGAAGAAACAGAAAGCGGAAACAGTTTTCAGAAAACCAGAATATTTTTTAGAGTTTTGGTCAGAAAACTTTTTATTTTAATTGGTATATTAAACCTAAGATAACAACCCTATTTATAGCTGAACTCTATGGTTAGTTAGGGTAGTTATTAAGACCATTTTTGAATGTTTAAACGTTGGATAACGTTGAAGGAAATACCAAAAAATAGAAACTGTGCAACAGTCAGAAACTGCCATTAGTCGACTTGAGATATGGGGTTAGTCGACTAGGGTAGGCAAATTTCTCAAGGTTAGTCGACTATAGAAAAGACCAAGTTGACTAGGTCAAGTTGAAATCAAAAAACAAATTTCTGAAAACTGAAACTAGTCGACCAGAGGAAACTATAAGTCGACTATATATACTGTTAAGTCGACTAATAGTGACAAACAGAGAGTTGGGATCTTTCAGGACAAAATGCTAGTCGACTAGGGAAATTTACAAGTCGACTATACCATGTATAAGTCGACTACAGAAGGCTATAAGTCAACTAATAGACTATGATGTGTGTGTGTTTCAAGGCTTTTAACATTCTATCAACAATTACAATACACATCATTATCAACTCTCTTTGGAAGTCTTGATCATGTAGAACTCTTGAATAGGCTTGTGATAGAGCTCCAAATGATATCGCTTCACAAATGTATCATCAAAATTAAGTTCAAACAACATGAAGGGATATACATAGTAAAAGCTGAGAGATGCTCACGAGCAGCAAGAGGGACCTCGAGAGCCAAACAGGAGAAAAGCTGGGAGGAAGAACTACGGCGATGCCCGAGCTTCTGCCGCACTCTGATCACCACGGGAGGATCCGCTGCGCACTCTGATCAGCTACAGAAAGATCACCATAGTCCAGACTTCAGGATCTGGACATAAGAATCTAGGGTTGTCAGATGCAACCCGCGAGTACATATAGTAAAGCCAAGTGGCGTGCATAACAGGTACATGTGTACAAGAAAGGTGTACCGTGAATATAAGCATATATGAACATGAAATGAGAAAGTAAGTAAGGTAACTACAAAAAAATCAGTTATATAAGCCCACATTACCGATCCGTGAGATTAGTACGTCGAAGGAATAATCCAAACAAGGAAACCCTCATATATATACCCTATACCTCATGTCACGGTAGTCTGAGTTTATATAATCTGACTTTACCTTCACAATAACATAATAATGAAACAGTATGGAAGCAATCAAATAATCCAACAAGATAGCACAAGTATAAGTGGTGAGCATCAGGAGTATAGCTAGTCAGTTATCAGGAGCTTGTTATTATTAATTATTAAGACTTATCTGATTTGTATACGTCAGTATGTGTCCCATCCCTCATATCTCAGCATACAGGCCAGAGAGTAAGTTATTGAAAACTGATGGAGATCGATGAACCATGCTTAGAATGGGTCTCGTACATGCCCAAGACAACAGTCAAGGAGTATCTGGTGCTGAGCCGGAACGTACCGCTAGGTACCGGGACTTATTGTACGCTCGAACAGGAATAGAATGTTACCGCTCCCATAGGAATAAGCCCAGGGGCTTATGGTACAACCGGCAGGTAAGGGAGTAGGGGTGCCAGTATACCCCACGGAAGCGCCTGGTGGCCTCCAGGTCGAATCCAAGTATATGGCCGCACGACACTATAAGACCATCATAAATATGAAAATTATATCGGTACTCATCAGTTTCTCCCATCCCGGTATAAATTGTCTAATATTAGAATTTGTCCAGTGATAATGTCCACAAGGTGTTTATAGTAATCCTATATTCATGGTTATCCTATTACGGGGATCAACAGGAGGATATATCAGGAATCACCCTTTTTCAGGGGTTCAGGAGTTCAGGAGTACAGGAGTTCAGGAGTACCAAATGTCTGGTAGCAGTATAATAATCAAGTCCCCATAAAAGTGACAATCATGAGTATGCAAAGAAGTACGGTGTCCGGTGTAATAGTATCCGGTTAGGTGTCACAATATCAGGTCAAGTGTATTGGTACTAGGTGGCAGTATGTCAAGTGTCAAGTGAAGCATGGCAAGTACCGGTGTCAGATATCAAGTGATAAGTATAGCATGACAAGTATCGGTATCGGATATCAAGTGTCGTGGATCAAGTATCAAATATAACATATCAGTGTCGGTGTAAATACCGTGTGCCGGTGTCATAAATCATATATCAAGTATAACATGGCAAGTACCCATGTTAGGTATCATAGGTCAAATATAGCATGGCAAGTACCGGTATCAGATATCAAGTAATAAGCATAGCATGGTAAGTACCGGTACCAGATATCAAATAATAAGTACAGCATGGCAAGTACCGGTATATACATGTCAGGGTCAGGTAACTAATATATCGGTGAGAGTCGCAACATCAAATACTAGGTATCAACCGGTCACGTAACATGGTACAGGAGAACGGCATAAACATTTCAAACACTTCACAACGTTATTTCTAACAATAATAAATTTATCTATTCATTAACCATGCGAAGCCGAGTGAAGCGGGAGCAGATCTAGGCATACCCGGTATAATCCGGTCCAACAAAGTATAATAATGGTTGGAAGCTATTTATAAAGCATGATAATCATTTATATGACATATTCTAACTTGCATAAGGAGACATCATTTATTAAAAGTAAGATAATTATTAAATATGAAACGATGGTAATAAAGCAAGGTGTGTCAAAGAAATGTACTCGCTTAGCACCGGATGAAATACCGAGAAAATCGGGAAAAATCCGCAAACACGTTCAAGCAAGCTACTAACCTATGTATATATTAATATATACTCATATATATATATTATATAAATGAATATTAGAGTGGGAATGAGATAGGGGACAGAGAGGAGAGAGAAAGTTGTAGGAAGGAGAGAGAGAAAGAGAGAGAGAGAGAGAGAGAAAATATGGTATTTTTAGAAATAAATTTGGAATTAAAAGGGGAGGGGTATGATTGTAAATATAGGGGAGTAATTTGAGGGAGAAGTGGAGGGTGTTTTAGGGAGTGAGGAAATGAGTGTTTATTTAGGGAAAATAAAGAGAAAAGAAATGAAAAGAAAGAAAGAAAGAAGTAATTAAAGAAGGAAAGATGGAAGAAAAGAAATGGAGGGAGGGGAGGGGTGGCCGGTCGGCCAGGAGGCGGTGACGCCGCCGCCGGGGGAGGGGAGGCGGCGCGCGCGACCAAGGGGTGGGGAGGGAGGTGGTGTGTAACGCCCCGATCCCAAGGATACGGAGACGTTATGGCGACGTACATACGTGAGGTGAAAACACACTCACGCGTACGTTAAGCCTCAGTACAGGACATAGCCTCCATATAGACAAGAGTTACAACATTAAATAAGTACAAGAATACCTGCAGAAAAGGTTAGTGATCATAACAGATAGGAAAACAGGGATAAATAAGATAACAGAAATAAATCACAAGGATACCTATGAATGGTCTCAATGATGAGTCTCCGATGTGAACCATATGGACTATCTGACAAAACGATAACTCAGATCTCCAACCTGGGCACACAAACTCAGGGTCGTCAGAAAGCGACCTAGTGAGTGGTAAAATGAAGGAGGCAGTAGTAATATATACAATAGTAATACAAGCACGATACATATATATAATACATGATGTTGTACTAGTGATACCATATAATAAGTATATAATAAGCAGTAGAAAAATATAATCATGTCATATTTTAATACCAGCACTACCTAGCATGTTATCATCGGGTGGTGACGTAATAGAAATGAACACGCTGGTGGTGACGTGATAGAAGTGAACATGCAGATGGGCATATGCAAGATAACCACAATGCGGTGTTGTGCATAGACAGTAATGATGTCTGCAAGGTATACAGAAAATAGAAGATATGCAATGCAGTGTATACATGTACAGGAGTAGTAGGCCACCACAGAATGTGTAACATGTACCAGGTAAAGTAACAAAGTATACATGTAACATGATAGCGGATAAATGATCAGGATTCGTAATAAGTACAACTAAACAATAGTATACATGTATCAGGCAAGTCATGATATTTATATAATAGTAGCAATCAGTACCACCTGGTATTATAATCACTCCCTTCCAGTGTCCCATACCACTGGCAGTTCATACCGGAGCCCGCACTCCAGTCGAACCCATCCGGACATGGCATACAGGTACCATTATCCAAACAAGAGAGTGACCAAATAACAAGTGTTCCCGACATCACTATTATGTATACTATTTATTATGTTAATTGGAAACCCTTGGTCGAGGAGTTCTTATCGGGTAGGTATATCCCGTGCATACCCGGGATCACGGTCTTAAACAGACCCCTGGCTGCTGAGATCAGGGCCAGCCCGCTAAGGCTATAACATGTAACGGAACTCAATGCGCTAAAACAATAACGGGAAACGGGAGCTCATGAGTTATAACAGACGGTAGCCAGCACTACCCCGTCCCCTGCAGCGGGACAAATAATGGATCCAAACATCCACCCGACAAGATCTAGTCAACCGTCAAGTCTCCCCCAACCCCATCTTATATTTCATACATTTAATGTACACATAGTATCAGGAACAAGAACAGTACAGGATACATGTAGGACATGAGCTCTGTTGATAGCACGAAACACGATAACGGGAAACGGGAAACAATAGATGTGGGATTCTAGAGGTGGCCCCCGTGGCTTGAATTCACGTGGCACTTAATTTCACACATCGCATATCAACAGCTCATGTATTCAGTACGGGAATATCAATATCAGAACGGGAAATAATCATGTAACGGGAATACAAGACGAACTACTCATGTAACAATAATCCATGTGACATAAACAATGATCAATATAACGAGAATACAAGAATATCCATGAGTCATAATATAATCCATGATCCGTGTAACAGGAATAAATCCATGATCCATGTAGCAGGAATACATAGACAATCAATGCATGTATGCCGGTGAGTCGATATAACAGTGATGTAAGAACTTGAAGTAACTGTGCACAGAGTATCCATGTAGCGGTATCCAGTGTAATAGCGTCTCAGTGTATCAGTGGTTCACGAACATGCAGTAATAATGTCATGAATCTCCCTATCTATGTAAGAGTGAGACAGTACATAGAACATCATGAAATAACGGTATCTAGTGCGTTCAGTGCCTTAGAATGTCCGTGGGACGGTGATCCTAGCACATGACCTATCAGTGTCTCGTATCCATGGCATAGTGACAATATACATGTAGCAGTAATGAAGTGACAATGTCTAGTGAATTGGTGTATCTATGTACCAGTGAGACATAGTGTTGCGTGTAAGAGGATCTGTGTAACGGTGATACATGTACATGAGATAACGGTGTCACGTGTGATAGGATACCCAGGTCATGGTGTGAACACTACTGTTAGCGTCTGGGGTCTGGGGTAATAGCATCTACTCGAGTGTCAACTACTACTAATAAGAATAACGATTTCTATATTCTGAATACGGTAGGTGCCACCAAATTATTATATATACAGTATCAATTTATTGGTTACTTTACTGGTGACAATTGTTAACTTCTGAATCTCGCTAACGAAACAATCAGCCATATATACACACACACACACACACACACACACATATATATATATATATCCATACATTTATAATAAATCAGGTAAGAAAATAAAGTGTGATAACGATCATGTATGTTTACATTATGTATGGTTTAATTATAGAGATTTACCAGCAATTACTTTTTATTAAACTATAATAATAATTATTTCTGATAATCAAGTTTTATTAAATAAGGCAACCAATCAAGATTACTAAACATGATAAATATAATTTATAAAAGAAAAACACTCACAAACTAGCCATGGGAATGTAGCTCTCTTTCTCACGATCGCAACGGATCCATAATCGTCCAATTCGGAGTCCGGATGCTCCCGATATCGCCCCAACGCTAAAAGTAATAAAAATGGGTTAAATATGTAAATAAAAATAATTCAAATGCAATTAATAAAATGCAGCAGGGGGTTTTCTGCAAAATTACCTTTATTGGGTTTGGATGCGGGTTGACGGGTTAACGGGTCGGGTTTAGATCCAAACCCAAACCCATAACTTAATGTAATAGGTAACGAGTCGGGTTGAGGTACAAATGGGTCGGGTTTGGGTTAAACCCAAACCCATTGGGTTTTCTTTCCCCTTGCAGGCAGCGGCGGCAGCAGCAGCAGCTGCTGCTGCCCGCGGCTGCTACGGCTGGCGCGGCCATCGCCGCCCAGCCGCGCGGTGGCGCGGCCACCTCCCCGGCGCCGGCGCCCCTCCGGCGGTGCTCCGGCGCCGCTCCGGCCGTCCAGCGAGAGTGAGAGAGGGAGAGAAGAAGTGGGAGAGTGGGAGCTGGGGGCAGGGCGGCGGTGGCCAGCCCCGCCGGCGCTGCCTCGCCGGCGGTCGCCCAGGCCAGCGACGGCCCTCAGGTTGCCGGCGGCGGTCCGGGGGCCATGAACAGAGAGAGAGAGCAAGGGAGAGAGTGCGAGTGAGAGAGAGAAAGAGAGGAGGGGGCCAAGGGCTGGCGGCGGCCAGCCCGACCTTGCCGGCGGCGGCCAGCCCGGCCTTGCCGGCGGCGGCTCCGCCCGCTCAGGCCGGCGGCGGCTCCGGGAACGGAGAGAGAGTGGAAGAGAGGGGGAGGAAGAGAGTGAGGAGAGAGAGAGAGGATTTTAAAAAGGGGGAAAGGCGGTGGAGAGGCGGTGGGGAAGAAGTCTTTGGAATATGGAAGAAGGGAAAGAAAAAGAAAAGAAAAGAAAAAGTATTTAAATGATTAAAATAATATTATTTAATTCAGCCCAAAATGCGACTAGCTCCAAACGGTGCCCAAAAATTATAGAAAATAGAAAATATTATCCTGAGATGTAATATGAAAACGGTTTGCAGAAATTCAATCTAGTTTGTAAATTAAAAATCTCGGAGCGTCTCGCCGATACCGGGCGACACCGGTTTGGCCCGATTTTCGATAAATTCAGAAAAATTTCAAAAATACCCTAACGTAAATCATATGATTCTAAAACACAAGGTGAAAGCAGATTCTCAAAAATAACTCCAGTTGTGAAATAAAATTCATAAAGCTGATTATCGGTATCGGTCGATACCGACACTACGGAGTTTTTCCAAAATAATCCAGAAAATTTCCAAAAAATTCTGAAAAATCTCAAATAGTAGAAAATAATTTTTGAAACTGAAATCAGCTCAATCGGACTACCACGGAGGTTAAATCAATATTATACATCGTATCGCGTACTGACACTGTGATACGTACACGAGGGCTCAGGGGTTACATGGTGTGGAGTTGTTGTTGTGGTTGTTGTTTGATGAAGTGGGGGGTGGTGGTGGTTGATGGTGTGGTGGTTATGGTGGTTGTGGTGATGGTTGGAGGTGGTGGGGAGTTAGAGGAGGAGGAGGAGGTGATGATGGGGTGGTTGGAGTGGTGGATTTGACGGAGGTGGTAGTGAATTTTGGAGGAGGAAGGGTGATGGTGGTGATGCGTTATGGTGAAATTGGAGGTGGTGGGGGTTTGTTGGAGGTTGAAGGAGGTGGTGGAGTGGAGAGGGAGTGGGGGGGTGGTTGGCTGGTCTACGGGGTGGTGGTTCGGCGGTGGTGATGGTGGAGGCAGCGGTGATGAGGTGGTGCGTTGGTTGAAGGAGTGGGTTAGGTTTTTGAAGGAGATGAAGTTGTAATTGATTTTGGATTTTCTTGAAATGAAAAGGAAAAGGAAATGGAGAGTTTAATAAAGAAGGAGAAGGGATTGAAATGATGAATTTGAGAGGAAGAGAGGCTACAGGTGGCTTGTAGGCGGCAATGGCAGGGAGCAGGCGGCTGGGTGCAGGGATGGGGAAAGTCAAATGGTGAAGAAAAGAAAAGAAAGAAAAAAAGGAAGAAAAGAAAAAAATAAGAAAAAAAGAAAATAAAATAGTTTAAAATTTTTATTATTAACTAATTTATTTATTATAATTTCTGAAAGTACAAGTAAGGGATTAGAAAAGAAAAAACAAGAAAAGAAATTGTCGGTAATAATATTATTATTTTAATAGAGCGAAAATTTGACTGTTTCAGAAACGTTCCGAAAAATTCTCAAAAATAGAA
The DNA here is from genome assembly GCA_038442645.1 of Agave tequilana. Taxonomy (NCBI): domain Eukaryota; kingdom Viridiplantae; phylum Streptophyta; class Magnoliopsida; order Asparagales; family Asparagaceae; genus Agave; species Agave tequilana. The sequence goes on from JAVJIF010033987.1 coordinate 91,250, forward strand.
AATATTATTTTAAGATACTCGGTGAAATCGAATTCAAGATATTTAATGTAATTTTCAAATTAAAAATCTTGAAATTTTTTGGCGATACCGGCCGACACCAGAATCGGTGAAATTTTGATAAATTTAGAAAAATCCTTAAAAAATGTTTTTAGATAGAAAATGAAATTCTAAGAAGTACCGTGAAAGCCATTTTTGAAAATTTAATCCCATTTGAAAACTAAAAATCTGGGAATCAGTCAGCGATGCTAACCGACACCGGTTTTAGAGATTTTGCAGAAAAATTCTGAAAAATTCTCAAAAATCATGAAAAATATAAAATATTAGAAAACTGTGTCTGAAATTGAAATCGGTTAAATCAGAGCAACAGAATGGTCAAATCGAGTTACAGGCTGGTATCGGGTTCCCGGTCCGGGTCAGGGCTTACTCTAGATCTGGGAATTCAGATCCGATATATAATAATATAAGTAATCACAACTCAGGAACACATACAGGAAGAAAACTGAATTAATATGGTTAAAAAAATTGGGACACGTATCTTGGTACGTATCCCGGGAACGGGGTGCTACACTGTTGGTTGATGGATTAGTTACTATTGTATTTTAGTGCAGATGGATATGAGATATTGACCGGTTCTAGATGAGACTATCTATCGAGTAATATCCGAGCTTGTTATTGTATTCATGTTATTGAAAGTTACTGGAAAAATATTGTCGGACCGTAACACTTTCATTGTTCCATTGTTCTACCGTTTACACGGTAATATTATTCACATTGTTATTGTTACATTGATATTGTTACTGTTACTGTATCGTCCCAGTAATTGAAATAACATAGAGATTGATTGTTATAAATAATAATATAAATTGACAACTTACACTGGGATTGGGAAAATTGATGGAGGAGACAATGTCTGTATTTTGGGTGGACCTAGGATACAGGTTGCGCAACCGAAATACGGTTCCACTACAGGGTTCCGGGGGATGACTGACATCCCGTATTGTTCATATTGTCATTGTTATTGACACATTATTATTGTTATTATTATTGACTACCTAGTGGTAGGACCTGGTTCAGCGCCAGGTGATTGGGCCGTGATTCCGGGTATGTACAGAACCCACCTAAAGGATGGACAATGTCTCTTCCACTAATTTCAATAACTTAGGACCCTGATTGATACGTGTAGTAGGCATAGTATGGGATGCGTCTATTACAGGTGGCAATTGGTGTTCGCTGACATAATAAATGATAATAAATTGTTTATAGCATATTATGACTGACTATAATCACCTGACTTTATGTATATATAACTATGATAGACATATGATTGTACACATGACCAGATTTGTATACCAGACTAGTGACATATGCTAGGTTACACATTTTGACATTAGTTATTCCTTTTATCATGATATCAGTTATATATCGTTCATGACTTTGTTCTTAATATTGGCTATTATGTTATCTTATATTTCAGTTTATCATGTTATTGCTTGTGTTGCTGTTATGCACGAGCACCTTTCTCTTTACACACACTCATTAGGTCGCTTCTGATGACCCTGGATTCGCACGTCCAGGGTATTAGACATTTTTATATTGTTCAGGTATTCGTGTGATCGTACGCTTCGCGAGGAGATTAGAGTTTCTCCCTTTTGATTCTGGTATTCTTGCCTTTTATTATTCCTGTTTCTATATTTTTCTTGATTTCATGTATATCGGATTCAGTCTTTATTCCAGTCCTTTTATATGATATCATGCGTGGGTGCTTATATGTAATATTGCAGTGATCGTTGATATATTATGGTTTAGATTTATAAATTGTTTAGGTCACTTTACGCTTAGCGTTTATGCGTGGGGTATTTTCCTCGCGTATATACGTCGTCGACTCTCGTCGTGACTCCGTTTCAATGTATTTTGGGAAGCGGGGCGTGACAGGTTGTATTGTGGATGTGAGAGCTTAGGCTCTGATACCATCCTTTAACGCCTCGATCCCGCGGGTACGGAGATGTTACTGTGACGTATATACGCAGGTCAAAAATACCCTCACACACATATATGCTAAGCATCAGTACATGTTAGAATCAGAGTAAGAAAGTATGTGGTGCATTATACATTCTAACATATGAGTACAATTGTACTGTTATCACAAGATGTGACACTATTACAAAAATATTACATCACCGATAGGCGCAAGCGCGAGAACACAAAGAGATATACAATTATGAATAGTATAAAAAATGTACATGAGTTACAAAAGGAAAACTCGAGAGACGAGCAGGAGGGCCTGGAAGGATAGGGCCTCGGACTGTCTGCCGATGATCCACGCTTCTATTGCGCATTCTAATCTGCAACAGGGAGAATTCACGCGCTCCAAGCTTCAAAATCTGGGCATGCAGGTTCAGGGTTGTCAGAAGCAATCCAACGAGTGGTAAGATGAGCGCCAAGTGGCGTGCAGGGACATGCACATGTGTATCGATAAATCTGAGTAGAAAAGCATGTATTGAAAATCATGTCACGAGCACAGACACACAGGAGCAGTTATACAAGCACAAATTACCGATCCGTGAGATTAGTACGTCGAAAGAATAATCCAAATAAGGAAACCCTCATATATATACCATGTACCTCACATCACAGTAACCTGAGTCCATACAAACTTAAGTTGTCTCCAAAACTAAGAAAATAACATAAAATTGATAAAACTGATAAGAGTGAATAAAATTCAATACAGGCAAAACCAGTTGTACAAGCTCAGTTTACGGCTTCATGAGACAAGTACGTCGAAGGAATAATCCAAACAAGAAACCCTCATCTATGTACCTTATGCCTCATTCACCGTAATTTGAGTGTATCAACCCGAATTGCAAAATAGCACGATGAATTATTGATTAGCATCTTATTATTATTACTCATTCTACCCATATATCTAGGTATGTGTCCTAGCGTCCCATCATACATACATTCATATATGAGTAAGCTGAGGTTGTTATTGGAATCTGATGATGAAACTAAAAAGTTATATTTACAATGGGTCTCGTACATGCTCTGGACCACGGTCCAAGGTGTTACATTGCTGGTGTACGGAACCGGCCGCAAGACGTACAGGAGGTGGGTCTTATTGTATGCCCATTCAGGAATATAACATGAGGTAGGGAGCTAGAGCTCCCTCAGAACACCTGGAGGCCCTCGGTAGAACCGAAAGTTTTAGTTGTGCGACATAATTAATATCACTGTAAACATATTAGGTGTATGGAAACTCAAAGTTTTAGATCCACAAACCGGTCGTGAAACATGATAAAGAAAAATGATACAGGAAAACAGTACAAGTAGAGATTTCAAACTCTTCACAACCATCATAATAAGAATAATTAATTTAAAATATTAATTATCCAAACGGGGCTGGTCAAGCTGGAGGGAAGCTAGGCCGTGTCGGCATCACGCCCGGTACACGGTGGACCATGACTCCTGGCGGAGCTAGCATGCAGATCTAGACGTTAATCTCTCGGCGAGGCTAACACTCGCGGAAAAGCAAGCGTATGAACGCCTTGTTAACGCTCACGATGAAGCTACGCTCACGATGAAGCTAGTCGCTCACTATAAAGTAAGCGTATGAACGCTTTAACTAACGCACGTGGGGAAGTTATGCTTATGGCAAATCTAAATGCACGCGGTGAAGCAAGTATATGAATGCTTTGCTATCGCACATGGCAAACCAACGCTCGGACGAATTTAACGGTAAAGCGCTGAGTGCTAAGCTCGCCTCTCGGCAAAGCTAGTAAAACCCGAAGGTTAAGCCCAAAGGCTGGAGAAAAGCAGAGGTTGAGCCCGAAGGCTAATGACCATGAAGGGTCGGCCAATCCAATAATAATCAAGTATTATAAAGTAGCATGCACATATACAAGGGCTGCATACACTATTACAAGCATTCACCATCGAGAATTACAATATCGCCCAAGACAATTACAATAAGTCGCATAAATACAACAACACTCGCTGAGGCGAGGAAAAGTACACGCCTTGAATCGGAGCATGGCAGGAGCTTAGGGAAACTTTAAAGGAATTAATGCACACGTGCGTTAGAGATAGAAAGAGGAGAGAGAAATGAAAAGAGGATGAAGGGGGCCTTGGGATGGCGTGTGGCCAGTGGGGAGGCCAGGGAGGTGGCGTGGATTTGGAGGAGGGGGTCGACCAAGGTAGGGGAAGGAAGGAGGTAAGGGTGGTGATGGAGGTGGTGATGGTGTTATTGTTGGAGATGGTGGTGGAGTTGGTGGTGGTGGAATTGATGATGGTGAAGGTGATAGTTATTGGTGGTAGAGTTGGAGAAGCAGAAGAAGTTGAAGGCGGTGGAGATGTGGAGTGTGGTGGAAGTAGAGGAGATAGTGGACGAAGTGGTGGTGGTGGCTTGGTGGTGGCCGGCTAGGTGGTGGTGGTGGCCGGTGACAAGAAGGAGGAGGGTGGTGGCCGAATTTTAGGGGAGGGGGAGAAGGAAGAGAAAGAGAGATTTGGAGAAAGAGTTTTGATTAGAGAGGGAGAGCCGGCCTAGAGAAAGGGGAAGAGAAATGAGAGAGGAGAGAGAGAAGAAGAAAAAACAAAGAAGAAGAAGGAAGAAGAGAGGAGAAGGACTTAGAAGTTGGTGGAAGGAAAAAGAAAAGAAAAGAAAAGGAGAAAGGAAAGGAAAGGAAAGGGAAAAAGGAAGAGAGAAAAAGAAAAGGAATGGATATGGAAAAGGAAGAAAAGAGAAAAGGATGGGAAAATTTCCGAGCCAGGTTCCGGACACAGAGAAAAAATACAGTAAAAATAAAACAATATAGGTGAAAAATTAGGAGACGTATCTGAGTACGTAATCCAGAGACGAGGTGTTATAACTACTCTTAAAAGCAAATAAAAAACACATGCACATTTTCTTGTTATCCCTTTTCCCCTCTATTTTCCCCCATTATTTTTATTTTTTCATAATTATATTTTATTTTAAATATTGTCCTACTATAATTAAAACTCTCATATCATAAAAACCCTCCTTTCTATAAATGTTTTTCTATTTCACCCATTGAAACTCTTAAATTACAGAAACTTTTTTTTTCTCATTCTTTTTTAGAATCTAAACACCAAAGAACATGCCCCTTGTTAAAAAAGAATAGAAGAAACTAGAATAAGCTTCCTGCTCCTTCACACATCTACACGAAAGGAAAAAAAAACTTTCTCTGCTCTCTTTCACCTATCTCAAATTAGAACTCTCAAATTATAGAACTTTTATCTAAAAATCTTACAAGCCCATCAGACGACCGAGCCATCTTCTCCGGTTCTAATCAACTGCCATAAAAAACGGATAAGATGATCGAGAAGAAGCGTAAACCCACCGGCAAGTAGTATTTTACTTTTTGATAATATTATTTTTTAGTTAAGATATTGTTCGGTGGTTAGTTATTTCTAAGGGTTAATATACTTAATTGGCGTTCCTGCCTACTTTATCATGACCTCATGCTATTTTTGTACCTAATCATGTTTGGTATTTCATGACATATTATTAAATGGTGTCTGAGCATTATTTGTGGATCATATGTGTAGGCTGTCCAAAAGTACTGGAGGACAAGCTATTGAAAAGTAAAGTTTCAAGCTCTAGACGCGAGGGAATATCACCCGCGTCTCAGCATCAAGGCGCGTTGGCTCGACACCCGCGTCTCAGCGTCAAGGCGCGTTGGCTCGACACCCGCGTCTCAGCATCAAGGCGCGTTGGCTCGACACCCGCGTCTCAGCGTCAAGGCGCGTTGGCTCGACACCCGCGTCTCAGCGTCAAGGCGCGTCGGCTCGACACCCGCGTCTCAGCATCAAGGCGCGTTGGCTTGAAACCCGCGTCTCAGTTATAACCGCCTTGGTTAAGGGACCAATCACTGTCCCACACGTAAGGGAAATCAGCCCCCATCGTGGCATGTCTTTAGCAGGCACGTGGGTTAGTTACCGCCCATGTAGCGGGAAGTTGGCCCTCATTGTGGAGCGTTTTCAGGGGGCACGTTCACCCTGGGACCTCTATAAATAGCCTTGTTTGCATCAACAAAAAAAAAGAGGAGAGAGATCGGAGAGAATCAATCCGGGAATTGAGAAATCGGCAATCGGCAATCAGAAGGAGAGAAGAAGCAGATCAACTCTTCAGCAAGTTCGCTGCGTACGAGCTAGCCTTCGCCTACCTTCTCTTTTAGAGTTTTGGTAGACGGAGCTGTGTCACTCTTTCTACCGGCCGAAGAGGAGATCCCTGAAGGACGGTCATCTGGTCAACGGAGAACAAGATTCACTCTCCACCGCCACACGAAGAACCCAGCCTTAAACAAAGGGGGAATTCAAGATTCAATATTCTCCCTCCCTTGTAACCGGAAGGAACAGTTCTTGTTGTAATCTTTTTCATTTGATTCAAGGAAAACTTTTACGGCAATTCACTGTCTCCCTCTTTCCCGGATCATACAAGAGATGGCGACTCCGCTGGGGACTACGTTTGTCACTGAGGAGCAAATAGTGGCGCAAGATGACGTCCACTATAAGGGAAAGATGGTCGAATCGCTCGTTGTCGAGTTCGACCAGGCGAAGTACGAAGAGTTTCTCTCTTCCGGCTCCAAGAGCCCAAAGACCCGCGTCTGCCGCCGGGTCTCGACGGGGAATGGCCTCGAGGCCCAATCCATGGCTTTCTCGAGCTCCCCTGCTGCCGACTGTGCCAAGCAAGGTACCCGCGCCAACGCCTCTCAGAAGGCCCGCGTGGTCCCAGGCACATCTGCCTTTGCGACCAACCGCGTCGCATAGAACACCCGCGTCAGCGTCTCTCAGGAGACCCGCGTTGTCAAAATCCCTGATGTTCAACATCAGGATGTTGTTGGTCTCTCTCCACCTCCTCGACGCAATCGAAACGCTGAGCGTCGACAGAGGAGACGTGCACGTCAGCTGCAAGTTGGAACCGTTGGTTGTCCAACTGAGGCTGGACGCGACGTACAATCTCGCGCCTTGCCCGCGCCGCGTCCAGTACGTGAAGTTCGCGTTTGGCATCCAAAACGCGAGATTCCTTCAGTTAGGTCCTCCGAGGACCAACTCATCAAACGCCAAGGTGAGACCTCTGCGCCTCGTCAAGCGCAAGAGGCACGAGCTCATAGGCGTGGGGCCCAGCAGCCCATCCTCTCTCAAGTGTCTCTGCCCAGACGCACCAGGCAGCAATGCGAGACTCGCGTTTCATCTCAGCAGAGACGCCAGACGCGCGTTACATAGCCGCGTCGCGAGAACCGCGTCCCTGAAGCCCGCGTCCAGGCTGTGCAGCACATGGATGCCTCCCGTCTTCGACGTTGCGAGGTTAATCTTTTCAATCCCCCTCCCATGGATTTGAGGGATTATCTGACGAAGAAAAGAAGTGCCAATCAGGCCACTTCGTCGTGTTGCTGCCAACGGCTCATCCATATGCTCACTGAGTGCCGTTGCGGATCAGGCGTGCACCAGCAGTCTTTAGTCAGACAGCTGACCCTGATTCCTCCGTCAGCTAAAAGAAGACGCTCCCACAGAAGGAGAACCTTCTCTGACGTTGAGTACCCGGAGCTCACTGCGAACATGACAAGCAGGAGTAAGGGAAAGCAACTTGCAGTCAGCTCAGACGACTCCGAGTCTGACTCTGAACCGGAAGGAGTGTATCGACACACTCGCACCCGGACTGGGGCCATTCCCCCAATTGATTATAATGCCTTAGCCCATGGCATTAATGATTCTCACTCCGCTGTAGCGGAATCAAGGGCTTCGAACTCTTCCGTCGAGAAGGAGACCTCCGCCTACATGACAGGCGCTCCTGAGGAGACGACTAAACGTTTGGAGCAGATCCAGAAGGCACAAATGGATATGATTCTTGCTCAGCAGGAATCTATCAACTCCCTCAAGCAGGCGATTGCACAGCTGCTCGAAGATAGGAGGAGGTCCCCTCCTAAAAAGTCAAAGGGCAAAGGGAAAAAGGGAGAAAGCTCATCTTCCGAACCTTCTGAGGAGACGCGGCGATCTACCTCCGGCTCGTCCAAGTCCTCGTCGCAAGTAAAAGGACCAAGACCAGGGAAAGGCTCATGTTAAAAGAATGAGTCAACTGGAGCGACGCCTCGAGGCCCTTGCCAATCGCAAAGACCTCCAAGAAGTAGGAGTGGTCCGGCCCTACCCGGCTGAATGGGACTTGGTTCCGTACCTGCCCAAGTTCAAAGCTCCAACTCTTCAAGCCTTTGATGGGAAGGGGTCACCCAACCAGCACATCTACTACTTCAAATCCCAAACCGGGAATGTAGTAGATAATGACGCCATCCTGGCACGCCTGTTCATCGGCACCCTGAAAGGGTTGGCCTTTGAATGGTTTATGAAGCTCCCAGAAGGTTCTATCAAGAACTGGGGCGATTTGGAGAAGCTCTTTTTAACACGCTTCTTCGAGGATGACTCCGAAGTCACAATGCCAACCCTTTTGGCTACCAAACAGCGAAAAGGGGAGTCCATCAAATCTTTCGTGGAAAGATTTCGGAACATGGCACTCCGGTGTCCAAGCGGTATGACCCAGGCCACCCTGGTGGAAACATGCCGCCACAATCTCCAAACCTCGCTCCTTGCTCAAATAGGAGTTGCTGAAAGCCGCACCTGGAAGCAATTAGTCCAACAAGGTGAACAGGCTGAGGAGATTGTCGCCCGCGTCAGAGCGGAGGAAGGTAAGCCTAGGCCGGAAAGGTCGACAAGGCGTGCGCCAGATACATCCCTCCAAACAAAGCGGAAGGATAATTTGGCAACGGAGACCAAATCTCCCGCCAAACCTCAATCAGGCAAGGCGAGTGGCTCTTCAAGCCAGCCACGCGCCAACAAGCAATATTCCTTCAAGGAAGAACATGTCGATTCGCTCTTTAAACTACTCAACAAGAGCAACCGACTGAAGCTCCCTGAAGCTCGACGCCCAGAGGAGGTCGGCAAGACCGACAATCCCAACTACTGCATGTATCACAGGATGTTGGGACACCCCACCAAAAGCTGCTACGTCTTCAAGGACATCCTTCAGGCTCTGATTGACGCGGAGGTGTTAAAGCTCCGACCAGAGCAGAAGAAGGTGACGGCTAATGTGACGTCGGTTCTCCAGTTCAGGAGACAACCTCCAACGCCTGCGGGGGTAACTCCTGTTCCGAAAGGAGAGCTGAGAGTGGTCAACACAGACCCTCACCAGCAGCATGAGAAAGGCCTGGTACCCGTCCCTACACCTCAAGGGGAAATCATGTGGGTCCACCCTGACCTTGTCAATGAGCAGCAATGGACTACTGTGACCAACAGGAAATCCAAAGGCAAGGCAAAAGCCTCATCCTGCAATGTAGTGGGTGCCTCCTCTCGAGAAGCGGAGACTGATATCCCTTCACTGACCGACTCAGAGGAGGAAACGATAGTCTTGGCCGCAGAGCCCAACCAACCGATGGCGGGAACCCGTTCAGGACAGGCGTACTTGAAACAGTACGACGAGACGGCGATAGCCCCTCCACAACCAACTGCGGAGCCAGTCAGGCCCTCCACAAAGCCACCTGTGGAAAAGCAGAAGGGGACTCGATTTTCTCGAGCCCTTCAAAAGGGCATCGCGGAAGGATCTACGGCACCTTATCGCTTTGATGTCCTGGCTCAGTTGGCCAACATTCCGGCACGCATTACCTTGTATGAACTTCTTAGACTATCAAAGTCGACCAGGGAAGCTCTGCAAGAAGCTCTGGCAAATGCTGAGGTCTTCATGACCCAGGTGCCGAAGGAGGAAGATGTAGAGGATTGCCTCCACACCTCCCAGAATGCCCCCTGCATCACCTTCACGGCAGATGATATGCAGGTGAAAGGGAAGCATGATCGACCCCTGTACTTCACAGGGTATATTGGATCGTCCGAGGTAAACCGCATCCAGGTAGATCCAGGGTCCGCGTTGAGCATCATGCCTCGCCGGGTCATGCAACATCTTGGCATTCCTACCCATCGTTTGAGCCCCACCCAGACAACTATCTATGGGTTCAATGCCAACCAGACCCGTCCGATGGGGAAGATTAAGCTCAGGTGTCAGATTGGAAGTCTCAAGTCGGAAGTGACATGCTACATCATCGACGCCGACACTTCCTACAATCTATTGCTGGGACGACCGTGGATCCACCGCAACTCCATCGTTCCCTCCACTCTCCACCAAGTCATGAAGTACATTGACGGGAGTGGAAATGTGCAGACGTTGATCGCCGAAAGGCATCCGTTCAAAGGGGTCGAGAATTATTTCACCGACTCTTTGCTGTACCAAGATCCGGTGGAGACGGATGAAACCCCACAACCAGAGGAGCCAGACTCTGGTAATGAGGCTGACACTGAGCCTGAGAAAGAAGAGTGCCTGTGGGAGTTAGAACCACTTGTAACGGGCACTAATAAACCCGATGTCGATAATACCACCGATGATGTAGGCGGTTGGTATATTAATGAAGATTTAGATTTTGCGTATTTTTCTGTGTGTGCTTCTGATTCAATACCATCAGATACTAGCACTGATATAGATGACGATCTCTGGTCGGCAATGGGTGCCTTAACATCATTGCATGTACCAGTGAAATCGTCCTTCGAGACATACCAAGACAATGGTAATGCGCAAGAATCTATATTTATGGTTCCAGCAAGACGAAAAGGCCAAAAACCAATTCTTTTTGGGCGAATCTCGTCTGAACCAACGCCCCGCAAAGAATCGGAAGGCGAGGAAGAATCCCCTCAGTTCGATCATTACGAACCAAAAGCGCTCAAAATAATGAGATGCATGGGGTACGACCTGACCAACAAACCCGGGTTGAACTTCGGCAAAGGAAGGAGGACGTTGCTTCAATCCTTTGTGCCGAAAGGGAAAGCCCCCGATTATTATCATCGGACACGTCGGGGGTTGGGCTATGTATCAACTCCGGTCCCATCAGCCTCCGATTCTCAAGAATCGTCGAGCAACGATTACTCTTCAGACACATCATCTTGGGAGTCAGATGTCAGTGTCGGCAACATCTTCAAGGAACTTTCAGTGAACATGGTTTCGACAAGCCACCTGGAAGATGGAAATAAAGAAATGATCCAATCTGATACAGATCCTTGGATCAAACATTTAAATGCTCTTTGGGATACCCGCTTTGAACAGCGCGAGCCACCCACAGAAGACAAGGTTGTTCAGATCAACCTAGGAGATGAGGCTAACCCTAAGCCCATCTTCATAAGTGACGGCCTGTCACCTTCGGAGAAGAAAGATCTAATATCTCTTGTACAAGAGTATATAGACGTCTTCGCCTGGAATTACGAGGACATGCCTGGACTTGATCCTCAAGTGGCTATGCACCGCCTCAACATCAATCCGGACACAAAACCTGTCAAACAACAGCAGCGACGGTTCCGTCCAGAGATAATGGAGGCAATTCAATCAGAAGTCAGAAAACTTATTGATTCTGGCTTCATCAGGGAAGAACAACATCCCGACTGGGTAGCCAACATCGTCCCCGTCTCCAAGAAGAACGGAAAGATTCGGATTTCCATCGACTTCCGCGACCTAAACGAGGCCTGCCCCAAGGATGAATTCCCATTGCCGATCACAGATGTCATGATTGACAATACTTGTGGATTCGAACGAATGTCCTTCATGGATGGATTCTCAGGATACAATCAAATCAAAATGTATCCTGATGACGAAAAGCATACTTCCTTCAGAACTCCTCTAGGGGTATATTGCTACACCGTCATGCCCTTCGGACTGAAAAACGCAGGAGCAACATACCAAAGGGCCATGAACGCCATTTTCCATCAGCAAATGCGCAAAACGGTGGAATGTTATGTTGATGACATCGCGGTAAAAAGCCGCACTAAAGGTGATCACATAGCAGACCTGAAGGTAGTCTTCGACATCATGCGGGCTCATCAATTGAAGATGAATCCCACAAAATCCTTCCTGGGGGTGGCCAGTGGCAAATTCTTAGGATTTGTTGTAACATCCACCGGAATTCATTTGGACCCGGAAAAGGTTCGCGCTATCCAGGAGATGCAACCTCCGAGAAATCTCAAAGAACTCAGAGGATTGCAAGGACGATTGGCGTACATCCGCAGGTTCATCTCAAATCTTTCCGGAAGATGTCAACCTTTCGCTAAGCTGATGAAGAAGGGTGTCTCATTCACTTGGGATAACGCTTGCCAACAAGCGTTCGAGGAAATCAAGCAATACCTCACCCAACCACCAGTCCTTGCAGCTCCAGTAGCCGGAAAGCCGTTTCTGGTGTACGTCCGGGCGATGGATCATTCTTTGGGAGCTCTACTAGCTCAGAATGACGATCATGGACGTGAGCAAGCAATTTACTATCTAAGTAGAACAATGATCGGAGCCGAACATCGGTATAACCCGATCGAGAAGGAATGTTTGGCACTAGTGTTCGCTATCCAGAAGATGCGACACTATCTGGTAGGCCAAACTATAAACGTCATATCAAAAATCAACCCCCTGAGGTTACTTATGACTAAACCTTCATCGCTAAATGGCCGACTGGCAAAATGGGCCATATTGCTCTCCCAATATGAGATGCGCTTTTTACCACAAAAGGCCATTAAGGGACAAGCAGTCGCGGATTTCCTAGCTGAGCACCCAGATCCGAGGGCAGCCAAAGTCTACGAGGATCTCCCAGATGAAGTTGCTGAAGTCTGCCTGACTCAGACATCGTTCGAAAGTCAAGTCTGGCAACTTTTCTTCGACGGTGCATCAAGAACAAGCCCGAAGGGACACTTAGTAGCAGGGGTGGGGGTAGTACTCGTATCCCCACAAAATTATGTGATTCCCCGAGCTGTCTCATTAACTGAGCCTTGTTCCAACAATGTGGCGGAGTACAACGCTCTTTTGATTGGGATGCAATTCGCCGACGAGATTGCCGTTAAAAATCTCGAGGCATACGGCGACTCCAAGCTCATCGTCAGTCAAGTTCGCGGGGAGTACGAAGTCAGACATGAAGACTTAGTACCCTATTACAACGCGACTATCCGCATGGCCGAGGGGTTTACAAGCTTCTACATCGACCATGTACCGCGCAGGCAAAATGCGCACGCAGATGCACTCGCATCCCTGGCTGCCTCCTTAGCTCTTCCAGCTGGAGCAATGGAGAAGATATTCGTCTACAGCCACGACCTGTATTGCCCGAGAAATGCTCTCGAGGATTATCAGGAGTCAACGAGAGGTCGTCACCGCGAAGAAGCACTTGAAGCATCAACCGGTCCAGAGCTTAAAGACTGGCGATTCCCTACGTCTTTATACGACATCCTGCCTGAAGACACCAAAGAGGCGGCTGCCATTCGAAGGAAAGCCCCCAAATTCTATTATAATGCGATTACGCGAACATTGTATCGTCGATCGCATGACGGGATCTTGCTCCGGTGCCTCTCACCAAAGGAGGCTCAAGAGGTATTGAAAGAAGCCCACGACGGCATGTGTGGAGCCCATCAACCTGGCCCAAAACTGGCACATCGACTCCAAAGATTGGGTTACTACTGGCCCAAGATGATTGCCGATGCCGTCACTTATGCCAAGAGATGTCACGCCTGCCAAGTGCACGGCGATTTCATCCATCAAGCACCAGGGTACCTCCACTCTACGACATCTACCTGGCCATTTGAAATGTGGGGCATGGACGTGGTTGGTCCTATCAGCCCACCATCATCAAAAGGACATCGGTTCATTTTGGCAATAACCGATTATTTCTCCAAATGGGCCGAAGCCATCCCTTTGAAGGAGGTCAAATCGTCGAACGTGATCAAATTCGTGAAACACCATGTTATTTACCGTTTCGGCGTACCTCGGCGAATTGTCCACGACAATGGGCCCCAGTTCATTAGCCAGGCTTTCCAGAGATTCTGTGCCAAGTTCAGAATCCAGAGTGTGTCCTCAACGGCATACTATCCTGCCGCTAATGGCCTCGCAGAAGCTTTCAACAAGACTATTGGCAAGCTTCTCAAAAAGTTCGTCTCGAAAAGTCAACGAGACTGGGACGACAAATTGGGTGAATGCTTATGGGCTTACCGCACAACTGTGCGAACCCCAACTAAAGCTACGCCATTTTCTTTGGTCTATGGGTGCGAAGCCGTGCTCCTGCTAGAGATCCAAATTCCATCTCTACGCGTCGCCTTGACAGCGGAGATGACAACCGAGGAGAAGCATCGACAGCGACTCCAAGAACTGGAGGCCTTAGATGATAAGCGTCTGCAGGCCCAACAGCAAATCGAGCTCTACCAAGCTCGAATTACCAGAGCCTTCAACAAGAAAGTTAAAGTGCGAACTTTCAAGAAAGGCGATCTTGTCTTAGCCGTCAGAAGACCCATGGTAATGACGCACAAGACAAAAGGAAAATTCAACCCAAATGGGAAGGACCATTTGTAGTAGAGTCAGTCTACTCAAATGGATCATATCGCCTCATAACCCTGAATGGCGATACACTTATGATGCCGATCAATGGCAGGTTCCTGAAGAAGTACTATCCTTAGATGGTATTCTTCCGCTGATCAAGTTAAAAATACACCTCTGATCAAAACAAGAAGAGCTTCTTCATCAATATCCGACGCCCCCGACGGCTAAGGATAGAAGAAAATGTTGGCTTTTAAGTCCAACATAAGTCTTCGACAACTCATCATGCTGAGGGGAATAGCATGGCTAGCCCAACTCAAACGGTAGTTGGTAAAGGCACCTCAAACCCGTTGACAGCTGAGGATTTGCTAAAAATCCTAAGGGACACGTTCCCATTTGATCCGACGCCTCCGACGGCTAAGGATAGAAGAAAATGTTGGCTTTTAAGTCCAACATAAGTCTTCGACAACTCATCATGCTGAGGGGAATAGCATGGCTAGCCCAACTCAAACGGTAGTTGGTAAAGGCACCTCAAATCCGTTGATAGCTGAGGGTTTGCTAAAAATCCTAAAGTGGACTTGGCTCCACTCTTTCCTCCAAAATCCCCTACCAATTCTCATCCACAGAATGGTAGGTCTACAAAATACAACCATTACTAAGTTAACACTATACCTCTGGTAATGAAAACTTTTCAATATTCCTTGTCGAGTACAAATTTTGCTTGTCAACTCTACACGGAGTATCAAATTTTCAAATCCGCCAAGTTAATACTACACCTCTGGCACTTCAAAATTTTCACTTGTCAATTCTCACCAATAGAATGACAGGTCCTCAAATTACTCTTACCATGAGTCAATCTTTGTCAAGTTAATATCACACCTCTGACAAATTACTGTTAAAGTTTAACACCACACCTCTAAACAGTAATCAAGTTTCTGCCAGGTTTAATATTACACCTCTGACAGTCACTTTTCTTCAGACTTCCACACCGAAGCTGAAATGGATGATGCTAAGTTAACACCACACCTCTAGCATCCAAGTCATTGCTAAGTTCAACAATACACCTATGGCCATGACTTTCCCTCGGACTTCCTTATGCAAGCCGAGATGACCAATGCTAAGTTCAACATTACACCTCTAGCATTACCCTCACTGTCAAGTTAAACATTACACCTATGACAGTGACACTTCTGAGTTAAGTTAATATCACACCTCTGACTCACATCCTTGTCAAGTTAACATTACACTTCTGACAAGACCACTTCCAACCCGTTAAGTTAATATCACACCTCTGACGGTAACAAACTTTCCTAGATTCCCCACGAGTCTAGCCCCACTTGTTATTCTCTTCAACAGAATAACAAGTCTACCTAAAAAATTGTTAGGTTAATACTACACCATCAACAGTGTTTCCATCAAACCCCAGTTGAGCTCAATCAAGTTAATCCCAAACACTTGATAAAAGTTCACCCTCCCTGGGGGTACCAATTCTACTTGTCACTTTCTCTTATAAAGTGGCAGGTCCATCAAAAATTTCACCCCTGTCAAGTTAATATTACACCTCTGACAGTATCGTGAGAGTTCCTGAAATAGGATCTTTCTCCACAAAGTTTGACTTATTAAAATTTCCATCATAATTTTGACAAAGTCAAAGACTCTTTGCTTCTATGCGTCTAATTAAAGACAAAAAAGTTCAAGACAATGGAAGAGGCAAAAAGAGAAGTGTCACTTTTATTTATTTCCAGGTACATGAAAGTGATACAAAAACGCTCTCTTATACAATAAGATTGAGTGTTACAGTCAAAACGCTCTCTTACAATAAGATGGAGTGTTACAATTAAGGAGTACAAAGAAGTCCCTCTCCCTCTCAGAGGTTGCACTCACTCCTTAAAGCCGCGTCTGATTCCAAGTGCGCGATGTTTTGTGGCTACAATAGAAGCTGGTTACACCACGATGCATGATGTAAACATCGAAAGAGCCCTAGCTGACTAAGCTAAGAGCAATGGTGTTCTTGAGGTCCGGTGGAAGCAGAAAGTCCGGCAACCCTTCGTTTATGAACATCTCTTCCCCCAGCAGACCATCCAGCAGACATGAGGAGTCCTTGATGTTACTTCTGGGGTGGGAGAGGAAGAGGATCCTACCTGCCGCCGTGTCCACCGTAACCTCCTCGCCGCCATACTTACCCTGACCATCTCTTGCCAGCAGGCATGATTGGTGCAGTGGATCTGAAGAGACCTTGGCGAGAGTCGATTCCTCGTCAGGGACATAATATATTCCCTTGTGGACGACGAGGACCATAATATATTCCCTTGTGGACGAACATCGAACAAGTTCGCCGTCCGATATATTCTCCCACGGACTTAGCGAACATGAAGAAGGATGACCAAGCCTACCTGCAAAAAAGCAAACAGGGAATCAGACAATTCAGAGCTTAGTACACTTCAACAGAAGAAAAACTAAGTCACAGACGCGGCTATTGTCAAAGACTGCAGACGCGGGAATCATCCGCGCAACGAATTGTCAAAGACTGCAGACGCGGGAATGATCCGCGCAGCAAACCAAATCCCCGCGGTGACTGCAGACGCACACACAGGATTCAAACGCAGTCTAAGATTTGCATCTGCGAAACACGATAAGACTCAGACGCCGAAAACTGCCATCTCTCTGTTGGAGGAACAGGAGTTGCAAGATTCGGGTCTGAAGCCTTCAACCCGAGTTGGAATTCATCCAAGTCAGTGGCCTTAAAACGCGAGCTTCATGAGTAAAGCCGCGGCCAAACACCAAAGACTTCTATATTCGCGTCCAAGGAAGTTTAAGTCGGCGGCGCAAATTCCAGAAGGAATGCACCAACCACAACTTCACAAGAAGGTCCAGATGATATCTCTTTAAGGGGCGTACTGAAATTCAAACTTGGTTGGATCTAAAATGTCATGGTAAGTGGGCATGGCATACCCGCAGAAGCCTCTGTTAAGAGTTGAACTATCTGCGTTGAGACGCGGACGTAAAAAGTGCTCAAAGAGACGCTTCCAGCCATTGAAATCACTTGACAGTGATAATCCATTGAAGAGACCAAACAGAAGCATGAAAGCTCTGGGTCATCTTCATCCACAGAGGCACCTTCATCCATGGAGGCAAACCCCTGATAGGGTCCTTGAAGGGAGAAGGCAGAGTCCCTCAGAGTACTCGTTCTCAAACAGAGCACGGTCTAAGCAGCCGCTGTTAAAGAAAGGGGGTGAGTCCTATTTATAGGCAACTCCTGATAACGGTCATTAATGGTTCATTAATTAAAACCGCCGGCCTTAATGACCGCACGACCGCCAAAACCCAACGGGAGGCTGACGCGTGGAACGTCGCTTCGGGAAGCATCGCAGGCGCTGATCTCAAACCGTCAGCGCCGGTTTTGCATTAAAGGGCATTAACGCCCAAGCCCAATGGAAAACCGACGCGTGGACATCTGCTTCGGGAAACAACGGATGACCCGGTTTCCCAATCGTCAGCGAAGACTTGACGGTCAAAGATCTCTGAAAATCTTTAAGTCAGGCTGCATTAAACGCAGATAGGGATGCCGCGTCCGGCTGCATTGAACGCAGATGGGAAAGCCGCGTCCAAGAATCTGCGTCACCTTTCTCAAATTGGAAGGCGTTCACCTGCGTTTTAAAGGAGCGTCCACGTGACTCAAAGTCGCGTCCCTTCAGCAAACGGGGCCCTTTCTAAGGGAAAACACTTAGTCCATTCTGAGATTAGTGGAAAATACGCAAGGCTGCGTCCCTCGCATCCGCTCAAGTCGCGTCTTCATTGACAGGACAAATTCGCGTTACTCAAAGCCGCGTTTGTCCCCACGGATCAATGCCGCGTCTCAAAGGACTTAGTTCTTATGAACTGATGACTGCGTCCCCCTATGGATTGACGCTGTGTCTCATCAAAAAAGGACTTAGTTCTATCTGAGTTCTTATGAACTGATGACCGCGTCTCCCTATGGATTGACGCTGCGTCTCAGTGAAGTCTAAGTTCCTATGGAATGATGACCGCGTCTCACCCTGTGATTGACGCTGCGTCTCATCAAAAGGACTTAGTCCTATCTAAGCTCCTATGGACGGATGACCGCGTCTCACTCTATGGATCAATGCCGCGTCTCATCAAGCTCGACGCCGCGTCTCATTGAAAGAACTTAGTCTTACCTAAGTTCAGTATTCACAGCCAGTGATCAGGGAGTTGAATTCATCCACAGCTAAACAAAGAAGATGGAACAAAAACTTCAAAAACTTTTATTATATCGAAATAGTAAAAGTGGATACAAACACTCTAGTAGAGTGTCCTCTTCTTTACAAAAAAAAGGGGAAGAAGGGGAAAAGGCTAAAAGTCTTGATCCGGCAAAGAACGGATGCGCTCCCTGAGACGATGCATCTCGTGCTGACGTGCCTTCTCAGCCTCCATCATGGCTTGGACCCGCAGCTCCTCTTCAGATAAAAAGGGTTTTGCAGCCAGCTGTGCTCGCAGAGATTCCAACCTGGAGGAATGAATGGTCTGGCTTTCTTCAGCTCGTGCCTTCGCAGCTTGTTGCTCCTCCAGCCTCTTCCGGACAGTGGCAAGCGTCTTCTCATTTTCCGCGATCATGGCTTCCGCCTTAGCGATGGCAGACCGAGCATTGGTAATGGCGAGCTCTGCGTTTTGCCGGATGAACTCGGATTCCATTGAATCGTCAGCCAGTTTCTGACATTCAGCTTGGGAACGCTCGAGATTGCGGACCTCTTCAGCAACTTGTGCTTCCACCTCCTGTCGCTCTTGTTCCTGGGTGGCTAGGAGCCTAGTCAAGATGACC
This sequence comes from Agave tequilana, assembly GCA_038442645.1. Taxonomy (NCBI): domain Eukaryota; kingdom Viridiplantae; phylum Streptophyta; class Magnoliopsida; order Asparagales; family Asparagaceae; genus Agave; species Agave tequilana. The sequence goes on from JAVJIF010033987.1 coordinate 110,440, forward strand.
TGGGCTTCTTGAGAAGAACTAGCATTGTCCAAAGACTTCAGCTCTTTCAGGTCACTTCCCAGTCGCTCCACCAACAGCATACACGACTTGGCAAGCAAGGAGCCTCCGGTTAATTCGATGTTACCGGCCATGTTTTCGAGAAACGTCCGGGCAAAGTCAAAAGAGCTACGCCCAGACAGGATAAAATCGATGCACGATCGCATCGCGTCAAGGAACTGCTGCACCGTTTTGCGTGTCAGGAAATCCATGGTGTCATCACCGAGGTACTCCCCGACCCCCTTTCTATCATGAAGAAAGGGGTGCAAGCCGGCTCTTTTTGCGCGAGAGTCGTGCTGGCCACTGGCGCTTCCGGAAGTGTTATCGCTGCAGGAGCCTCCACAGCTAATGATGGAGTAGTAAGCGCAACCTCTGGGAGGTCCAGAGATGTTGAATCCTTGGGCGAGCCCAGCGGAGTGGAAGTCTCCCTGGCTTCAATAGTAACCTCTTCACCCTGCAGAGTGGGTTCTTCCCCAGCCTTAGGAGTTGCCTCCTCTTCCGGCAAAATCGAAGGCTCCCCAATTTCAGTAGTTGCCCTCTCTGGAATTATCTCGGCAACTGAAGCCTTGACTCCTTCGGACTGGGTCAGCTCTTTTACCGTCTCCTCGATATGCGAGGAGATCACAGCTTCAATGTCCCCGACCACCCTACAGCATAAAAGAAGAATGTTAAAACATCCTCTTCAAAATGAAAAGGGAAATTAGGTCAAAAGGTGAAAAGAGTACCTTCAGTGGGAGTAATCACCAGCTGTGATACCGTTGATGGCTCACCCCCGTATATTTCTTCTTCCTCTGAGATGTGGGAGAACTTACTCGGATCAGGAAGAGCGGGTTCATCGCCGTAGTCGACCTCGTCTTCAAACTCGCTCTCCCCTGAGAGTGAGGAAGACGATAGCGCCCCGCACGAGACTTCTGCAGCCGGAGCCTTGCCACCAATTACCCCAGTGGTAGGACTGGGGTCAACTGCCCGAGGACTGGAAATGAAGACACAAGGTGACCCAGGTTGCTGTGCCTCATCTCTCCCTTCATGAGCAAGTAAAAATCCGGGTTGAACTGAAATCCCCGAATATCGACATCTCCTCCACTCATGATGTCGACCTCTAGCTGCTCATCCTCGTCAGCGGTGGTGGCTCTGTCAACGAGCTCCCCTTCCTCCGTAGACCTACGGTCTCTGCTGCTCGACCTAGGGGCACGGACTAAAGGAACATCCTCTTCAGCTATATCTTCTTCCCTCGGTACCTCAACGACAACAGTGATGTCTTCGGAATGGGAGACTTCGGTTGTCAAGTCTCTCCGAACCTTCTTGGGAGCAGGTTCAGCAGTTGAAGCAGAGCGCTGACGACGCTTGCTTACCGCCTGTCGAGTCTTTGTCGCTCGTGGCTCCGCCCTTACTGCTTGCGGCTCCTCCCTTGTTGGTCGCGGCTCCGCCCTTATTGCTCGTGCTCCCTTCCCGATCTTCTCCCGACCTCCTTCTGGGCCTTCAGGTACTGGTCGGTGAGTTTCGAGTGTTTACCAGACTCTGACCTTGCCTCGAGGTTTGCATTGATGCTCTCAATACATAAGACGCCGGAACAAAGTCTGATGTCTGGATGGCTTGGAAATACCAGTGCAGAAGCTTACGGCACTTGGATCCCTCGATAGGTAGACGGAAAGTTGCTCCCGTCCCTCCGGCCACACTGTAGTACCAAGCCCGAGCACCTTCGAACAAGTTCCCTTCGAAGGCAAGTCGAGCATTGGGATTCCCGACGTACAGTTGATCGTAGCCAAACTGTCGAGCGAAACGACTCGGCATGTATGGCTCGATGGTGCATGAAGTCCCTTGCCGAAAAAGCACATATCCGGGCCGAATATTGATCAACCACCAGAAGACTCCCGCGGACAACCTCGTGAAGCCGTCTGGGCCAGCGGAATCAGTAAATAGATCCCCGAAAGATGCACCAGAGAACTCGGGAAAGCAGCGATTGAGCTGGTAATTCGCAGGATCTGAAAGTCGCTTTCGGACGTAATATATATAAAGATCACGCCAGCTCGAATCCTCCAACCGCTGCACAAAAGGGACGGAACTCTCCCTCCAACGCACTGCCGTCATCAGAGAAGGGCAGTGCATCACGTACCAAGCCATGAGGTACGTATAAGGCAGCTCGATCCGAGGGTTGGGGCGCTTCACCGTCGGATTCCCCTCCGAGTCAACATATGGCTTACCGTGGAATTGACAGTTTTCGGCGCCTCGCAGAAACTCTTGGTTAGCGCCCGCAACCCGCTCTGAATACCAGCCGCCACGGCCGGGAGAAGGGCTATAGGGTTGCCATGAGCCAGGAGCACCGCCGGGTACACCACGTCAGCAACAATAGCTTCATGTGGCAGCGTGGGCACCACACAACGCTTCAGCCACAGCATCAAGAACCTGCCAACAGTGCCCTATCGAGATAGGGGTCCGGGCTTGATGGTGGAAGCTTTCAAAAACTAGGTCAGGATCGAAACCGTCCTCGTTCGAAATTGTGGTGTAGAAGCCTTCAGGAGCCTGGGTGATCCTGTCTTCAATCTCCTCGTCAGAACTGGGAGCCAGTCGGGTTATCGGATTGTCTTTATGATTGACACTGTTGAATAAGTAACTGGCCCAAGACAGTTGCTTGACTCCCTGCGCCCTCCAGGAGGTTAGCTGACCGCAAATGTGGAAGTGACACATCACTTCCCAGTAAGTCTCGTACACCCGAGGAAACTCTTTCTTCAGGAGGTGGAGCTCCTCAGTGGTCGGAACATATTCCTCATAGGGAATGTCCCCTGTTGCCAGTCCCAAGACCTCATGTAGCTCGTGCAGTGCAAGGCCCATCTCTCCGACCGGGTAAAGAATGTCCCCGTCAGAGGATTGTAGCGCTCCAGGACCCCGAAAAAAGTTATGAAAGCCTGGTGGGACACCCCACTGTACGGCCCTGACCGCCGGTACAGTCCCACACGCTTTAGCAGATCCCCAAGATCCGTGAGGACGAAACCCACCATCCTGCCCCACCAGTAGTTCTCCGTGGAATGGACCCACCCGGGCGGACGGAAACCGACCGGATAATCACCCTCCGCTTCCATGAACGAGTTGAGGAAGGTAGTGCCAAGTTGTGGTATCTCTCCAACCGGAACCTCAGACTTGCGCGACCCAGGGAAAAGGCCGAGAACCGACCTGTCATGGCTATCATGACGGTGTACTTTATGGGAACCCAAATCACCGAGAGTAATCTCAGGGATCGAGAAAGGTCCCATTTCATCTTCCGAGGGACGGACATGTGCTGGAAGTAGGACAGCGGGAACATCCTCTCCATGTCCGGAAGAAGAATCTTCCACCCTTTATCTGACGGAGCCATTTATAAGTTCCGTCATACACACGATAGCCGCCGCCGTCGATACGATCTCCGAAGAAGAAGGCAGGCTTCTCCAGCTTGACGTGAGCATCCGTTGTGAATGCTGCATCGGTCATAAGTACCCGGAGAGTTCTCATGTCAACATTAGAGAGCCTCTCCCCTGCGATCCTGCGACTGGTCAGCAGTCACAGGGACAGTCCTTCGTAGCACAAAGGTCAAGTCCTGGTCAGCACCACCTACACGTCCAAAGTGGCGCGTCTTGGAGAGTGAGGCAGAAGGATGGGGCACTGCAAAAGAAAAGACACTTAGTTAGATACTTAAATGCTAAGTGTTCATAACCCAGACGCAGAAGAGATACTGGACGCAGGAATTATCAAATCCGCGTCCAGACCTGCGAAACCGCGTCCAAACGCAGAAGAGATACTGGACGCAGGAATTATCAACCCGCGTCCAGACTTGCAGGATCCGCGTCTCCACCACCAGAAGGTCATGGAATGTCCTTGATGTCACTTCTGAGGTGCGAAAAGAAGGGAGTTATCCACCTTAACCTTCCATCACCACAACCGCCAGAAGTTAAGGAGGGTAACTCCCTTCCTTTCACACCCCCAGATTTCTAATTGCTTGGACGCAGTGCCAGATTCATCAAAATCGGCAGTTGATGGCACGCGCAAGGATCAAATCCGCGTT